>JADRCC010158324.1:0-13647 GCA_019843855.1 Hylomyscus alleni
TGATTATATATTTACATTTCAAATGTTGTCCTCCTTCCCAGTCCCCTCTCCATGAGGCCTCCCTTCTCCCGTCCCCTTTGCTTCTAAGAGGGCACGCCCCCACCCACCCACTCACCCTCACCTTACCCCTCTAGCATCTCTTTTCTCTAGGGTATCAAGCCTCCACAAGACCAAGCACATCCCCTCCCACTGAGGCCAGACAAGGCAATCCTCTACTAGTGAAGTATTTATTCTCTTCTATGGGTGTCTGCATTTTACTTTCCATTCACTGTTGATGATTATTGGGTTCTTTCTGAGTCTGGAGATTATAAAAGAAGCAATTATAAAATATTTAAATGCTTTGTGTGTGAACCTAACTTGTTTTCACTAGGACATTTCAGGATTATTGACGTTTTGGAGAGAATTGTGTTCTGCAGGAGCACCTTCCTCCCTTTGCCTCCCTGAACTGTGATAACCAAAAGCATCTCCACATGCTGCTAAATGTCCTCTGGGGAAGGGGAGTAATCCTCCTGATTCAGAGTTACTGTGTTAGGAGCACAAGAATATTTATTAACACTTTAGTGTAAACTTGGTATAGACAAATCTTACCTTCCATATTGAAATGTCTCTATTGACATTTATGAAGGAAATTCTCTGCCTATAAAATTCTAATTTGGAACTTGTTTTAGTATATTTAAAGGTCATTACCTTATTTTCGGGATTTTTTAAAATTTAATTTTTTTAGATCATAATTTAATTACATTTCTTCCTGCCCTTTCCTCCCTCTAATCCCTCACATATACCCATCCCCACTCTCCAAATTCATGGCCTCTTTTTTTACTACTTATTATTGCATGTACTTGTATATATGAATATACATACACATTCCTAAATATAACCTGCTCAGTCTGTATAATGTTACTTATATGGATGTTTTCAGGGTAGACCATTTGGCACTGAACAAGCAATTGGTATGCTCTTCCTTAGGAAAGGCCACTTCTCCTGCTCCTAGCTTTTGTAGGTTGTCTAGACTTCTTTGTGGAGGTCAGAGGCCTCATAGACTAACCCCCTATACACACACCATATGGTTTGGCATATTCATGGGTGCTATCTTTGTTGAGCTCACATTTGGGCAGTCATGTTCGTGAGAATTTATGAGTATAGCTTCTACATTTGCTTTTTTGTTTGGTTTATTTGGTTGTTTGGTTGGTCTGGAAGCAGATTTTCAATATACAGCCCTAACTGGCCTGAACTCATTATGTAGGTATGCATTGAAAAATCTGAAATTATTGTAGGGGAATCAGAATTTTTCTAGTGAGTTTTTTTTTTTAAATTTTTTATTAGATGTTTTCTTTATTTACATGTCATACAATATCTTCTTTCCCAGGTTCCCCTCCAAATAAAATAAAATAAAATAACAAAACCAAAAACAAACCCCTGTTCCCTCCCCACTCCCCCTGCTCACCACCCCACCCTCTCCTGCTTACTTGCCCTGGTATTCCCCTACACTGGGACATACAACCTTCACAGGGCCAAGGGCCTCTCCTCCTATTGATGACCAACTTAGGTCATCCTCTGCTATACATATGCTGCTGGAGCCATGAGTCCCACCATGTGTACTCTTTGGTTGGTGGTTTAGTCCCTGGGAGCTCTGAGGGTACTAGTTAGTTCATATTGTTGTTCATCCTAAGGGGCTGCAAACCCTTCAGCTCCTTGGGTCCTTTCTCTAGCTCCTTCATTGGGGACCCTGTACTCAGTTCAATGAATGGCTGTGAACCTCTACTTCTGTATTAGTCGGGTACTGTCAGAGCCTCTCAGGAGACAACTATATCAGGCTCGTGTCAGCCAGCACTTGATGGCATCCACAATAGCGTCTGGATTTGATGATCGAATATGGGAAGGATTCCCAGGTGGGGCAGTCTCTGGTTTGTCCTTCCTTCAGTCTCTGCTCCATAGTTTGTCTCTGCAACTCCTTCCATGGGTATTTTGTGCCCTCTTTTAAGAAGGAACTTCTTAAAACTTCCCTACTTTCTTTTCTATTAGTTTCAGGGTATCTGGTTTTATGTAGAGGTCCTTGACCCACTTGGACTTGAACTTTGTACAAGGAGATAGGAATGGATCGATTTGCATTCTTCTACATGCTAACCACCAGTTGAGCCAGCACCATTTGTTGAAAATGCTGTCTTTTTTCCACTGGATGGTTTTATCTCCTTTGTCAAAGATCAAGTGGCCATAGGTTTGTGGGTTCATTTCTGGGTCTTCAATCTAGTGAGTTTTTAAGCTATCAATTCCTAATTCAAACTGAATGTCAAATTAGTGATTACTATAGCCAAGATAAATCTAAGGTCTACTTATTTCAACATGTTTTCCTTATAAACTTACTTTCTCTTACCAAAACAATACACTCACTTAAAACAGAGGCTCTTGTTCTTATTGATCCTCCTTCTCCTCTGTTTTAAGTGAGTGTATTGTTTTGGTAAGAGGAAGAAGAAAAGGAAGAGAAATAAGAGATAGCAACTTGAATGATCAAATTTGGTATGTGACTGTGGTTTAGCCCTTTCTAAGTTTAAACACACACACACACACACACACACACACACAGAGAGAGAGAGAGAGAGAGAGAGAGAGAGAGAGAGAGAGAGAGAGAGAGAGAGAGAGAGATGGGGGGATTGCTATAAAAATGTTAAAGGGAATTACCATACACTTCTTAGATGAAAACTCCCTTCATATACTCATGGTTTCAGGAGATTTGAAGGGCAGGCATATGAACACTGCTCCACTGAGTCTTCTGCTCCAGGGCTCAAAATACTGAATCAATATGCCAGCCAGGGCTATGATCTAATCTGCAGACTGTGTTCCTCTACTGGGCTCACTGGTTTTGGGTAGAATTCAGTTCCTAACAGTTGCAGAATAGCAAACCCTCAGATCTGCAAGGCTATCCTATACTCTATGGTATAACATGTTCTCCCATTGCACCTGCAAAATCTTTCTAAGAGATTCAGCTAAAACAAGCGAGGGAGTGACACCCTATCATAGTCATTGGTATCACCCATACTCAGAGGGAAGGGATTACTCAAGGCATGTAGCACCAAGACTGATCTTAGGAGTCACCTTAGAATTCCATCTACTACCAATAGCATATTTTAGTATCATATTGAGTGTGACTTCCACTTAGCTCTTAAAGCTTCTGCTTCATCCTGATACTGAGGCTTCAATGATGCAGGCTTTGAAAGTGTATTTGCCTTTAAGAAATCTACTAAGTATAATATCCATTCAGAAAACTACTTTGAGATTTCAAAACCATATCCACTTTGGATTAACACTTTTTTTTACCCTCTAGGTAAAAATAAAAAGATGGGTTTTGTTTTGTTTAAATGGGGCAACCGTCACTGCAACTGAAAAGTGACATGTTTCACTGACAAGGGAAGATAGAGGAAATGAGTATGCTTCATCTTTCCAAAGACACAGTGTGAGCAAGGAGGCAGCGCTCCCATCAGAGCGGATTCACAGCTTTCACACTGCTCTGCATTTTGAGTAGAGGCAGCACGTGTCATTGCTAGAGACAGCTAAAATGAGCAAGCCTGGCTGTTTTGAGGTTTCTTATGGTGGCAGGGTTAAATTTTCTAGATGATTCACATCTTTGATAAGTGATAAAGATATTTTGTACTTTTTAATTCAAACACCTTTAGACTTGTTTTTTATTTATTAAGATAATTTCGCCTACAAGTATGTCTGTGTTCCATGTGTCTGCCTTGTACCTGCAGAGACTAAAAAAGGGTACCTGATCCTCTGGAATAGGCAGTTGTAAGCCCCATGTGGGTGCTGGGAAGCAAGCTCAAAGCTTCTGCAAGAGAATCAATTATCCATCTCCTTTTTGTCCCTTATTAATCAATAAATACGTCCAAGTACTATCCATTTTGACAACAGAACCAACCAGATGTAATTTATTAAAATTAGTTCATTACAATGTTGCCTGTTTTTAAATGTTGTAAATATGTTCAAAACTGTTCCAGTGTTGTAATATCATGAAGACTGTCATAGGAAATTACAAAGTACAATAACTATGTTGGCAAAACTATGAAATAGCTTCATTCGGTTTTCAAATATAAAAATATATTGTTTTATGCAACACTGAGCAGTTTTAAGGCCAGAACACTTCAAAGAGAGCTGTAGGTACACTTACTTTGGAAATTGCTTCTTCAGAATATTAACATAAATAAGTATTAAAACTGTTCATATTGTTCAAACCAAGCCACACATAATAATTTATATCTTTTTAAACAGTGTTATCAGGGAATTTCCTTCAGAAGTCACAACATTTTTCAAGTATAAAGAACAAATGTGCTCGGTGACCATTGAAACATAAACATACATTTATAGTATTGTACAGGATTTGGACTTTCCCTCCATATTTGGTGTTGTAGTATCCTGAAGATTTTGACCCAAGTGGTTCTGGTTGGCATCTTTCTTATCACTTTGTAAGGCTATTTGATCTCCTATTGGCTTTATCTCTGGGAGTGGATCATTAGTATTCTGCATCAGTTTCTGACCTGTCAATGACATCCGATTAAAGAAGGAAATCTAGCAAAAACACACAAACAAAAAGATTTCATTTCAGTAAGTAAAATATTCAGAAAGTATGCAGGGATGTAATGTTTTAACAGGCATGAGCACAAATCAAATCACATTTTTGTGTACATATATGTACAAATGTGTCATTAACATCTTAACAGATTTTTCTCCCTTTTATAAAAATGTGGTCATAACTAAAGTAAGACTAGCTTTCAACAATACCTTTATCATCATGGTTCTTCACAGGTGAAAACAAAGATTTCACTTTTTTGTCTTGTAAGAGGAAAAAATCAAAACTGGGAAATCACTCACTTATTGTCAACATTTAAATGTAAAAGAACTGGGTCATTCGGGGGGCAGTTTTTCTGGTACTAGTGTACCTCAAGTACATACAGATCATTTCTGTCATGAAATGATCTAGAAAAGGAAGATATACCTCACATTCCTGAAATCAGAAATTCTGAAAAAAAAATGCTACAGTTGGTAAATGAAGGCCATGTGGGGCTTGGGGGTCTGAGTCAGCAGTGGAGAGATGGAGGGGCTGTGCTGGGAGGCCAGCATTGGGACGTGCAAGATAAATAACAGATGAAAGGAGCTGGGATCCCCAGCACACATGGAAGAGAGCCAAAGAAGGGCTTATGAGGAGCAAGGAGTGAGAGTCAGACAGATGTGGCAAGGCATCCCTGAGGACTGAGGTTTGTAAGGACAAAATTGGAAAGAGAAAGCAGCTTGGAAGTCAGGGAAGGAAAACATACTAAGAATATGGCCAACAGGACCATGTGCAGGAGACAGCAGCTAAGATCATCATCTTAGAACAAAGGTCTCATCTGACTTAAGACATTTGAAGACTTATCCAGGGAGAACTTAGTGTCCTTCAATGAGCTATCATATAAGAAATGCTTCTCGTGAGATGTCAGAACCAGGAAAAACACAAGAAATGAAAAAGTCATGAGGATATGGCTGTTTCATAAGTCAAAAGGGAGCTAACAACACCACCAACTATAACTACTACTACTACTGCTACTCCTCTTCTTTAACCGTAAGATAGAGGCAGCATAACCTATAAAGACTTCTAGCAAAAGAGTTATGGATTAAAATGGAAGCACTCCTTGACTTGCTACACTGGAGGGTACACATCTTGAGAACCTGCTCCACTACAAAACAGCAAACCCTCCCCCCACCATTAAGTCAGGAGTATAACTTTCTAATATGCAGATACTTTCTCAAGAGTGTAAAGCTAGACCTTGTGGACCCTAAACTGAGGAGGAAACATGCTTCGGGGATGATCACCAAAACAGCATATGTATACCTTGTAACCTAAACCCTGTGGTTTTAAGAAATCTGAGTTTACAAACTGTAGGGAACTGGATTGAGTCAAATCTTAAAATAATGTGAGACTCCTTGAAGGACTGTGTACTCTCTGTAAGTCCACACATGAATATCAGGAGACAACTAAACAGCATGTGCCATTTGTTTTTTTTTAATAAAGAAGAAACATGCTGATGAGGTAACTTTGAAGTTTATATGACCAGTGTGGACAGACAATCTTTAAAAGAGAAATTAACCAGAAGCCATATCAGATCTAACAGAGAGACCAATAACCATTTTCTATGGATGGACTAATGCTCACCTAGGGTTAAGAGGATTTACATGAAAATGTCCTGGTTGAATATGAATTTAATCCAAATTTTAAAACATATACAGAAACAAAGCACTATTATTAGTAAGTGAGCCAAGGCAACTTATACATTAGTAAAAAGATGGAAAATAAGTATGGTTAAGTTATTTAAAGCAGAAATCATTATACCAACTTTAAAATAATAAAAGTTCACTTAAAATGTTTGGGGGAAAAAAGCTGGAAAGATGGTGTAGTGAGCATTTATTGCTCTTGCAAAGGACCCAAGTTTCGTTCTCTGCAGCCATATGGCAGCTAACAGTCTCTAAGTCCAGTTCCAGGGTTAGTGATGCCATGTTCTTACACCTGTACACAACTGGTGTACATACCACATGCATGCAGGCAAACACATAAAAGAAAAACAAATCAATCTTTAAAAAAACGGGACTGGAGAGATGGGTCAGCAGTTCAGAACCCTTCCTTCAGAAGACCTGGCTTCAGTCCCCAGCAGCCAGCTGTTGGCTCATGATCTCATGTTAATTCCAGTTGCAAAGTGCTGTGCCCTCTTCTAGCCTCCATGGGCATTGCATGCATGTAATGCACGTAAAACATTCACACACAGAAAATAAAAATAAGTATTTTTTAAATGCAAAAAAAGTCATTGAAATTCAAACACAATAGGTATGCTAAAAAGCAGAACAGTTTCAGCAAAAGAGGTAATATAAAATCAATAAAAACCTGGAAATTGCCCAAAGTATTAGAGGACTTAGGAAATATTAAGCTGATATTAAAAACATGAACAACAGAAAGAAAATGTTTATGCCATAATCTGAAACAGAGGTACAAGGTTCAAATACATAATAGATAACAAATTTTAAAAATATAAATTAAATGACTTCTTAGATTCAAGGGTCATATGTTTCAACTAAGTTAAATTTAAAGATACAAATTTAAAAATAAAGCACATATAAAATTGCAAAGCTCTCAACAAGTATATGAAAGCAATGTTTGTTTTATAGTGCTGGGGACGGAAACCAGTGTCTCAAGCACAGTAGGCAACTGGTCTACTGAGGTAAACTTCTAGTCTATTTCTAAAGTCATATTCTTAACAGCAACAACTAGAACAGATACTAGCCACGTAGCTATACTATTTATCAGTGAAAAACTCTGAGTAAGTAGAAATGTATTCAAGTGTATTCAAGCCAACCAAAATGCAAGGTGTGAACCACCAAGAGACACCTATGAAAAGAATTTCCAAAGGATTTCTTTGGGGAGAATAAGAACCCAGAAAAGACATCTGAACAGTAGAAAGTAATGGCGAGTAGAGCAGATGGTATCAAAAGCAAGCAACGACTTGGTTCATGACATTAATAAAATTAAAACATTGGCTACAGTAATTTGTAAAATAGGAAAGAAGGGATGGCAAAGCAGAACTTTATTCTAAGATCTATGAGTATTCGAGAAAAAGATGTAAGAACACTGGTCAGTTCCAGACATTAGGTATGCACATAAAACATTCAAACTCAAAATCCAGCTGTCTAGGATATTTACAATGTACCCATTTAAAATACATGTTAAAAATAAGGAATTTAATATCTCTACCAGGCAAATGATAACAGAAGAAAGCTAGCTTATTAAAAACATGAACCACCACCTTAAACCTTTTATATGCTTTGGGGTTATACAGTTCCTATAAGGGACTAGCATAGGAAAAGTAGAATGTGAATTCAATACTTTGGTCTTAATACCAAAATGAAAAATTCACTTCACTTACTTTTTTAGCTTTTTTTATGTCTTTACTTGTTGGATCATTACCTCCCAGAATTTCTGAAGAGCTGCTCTTTACACGATCATACATGTGTCCTACAAATGGATACATGTAAAAGTATTATTCTAACTAAAGGGAAATAAATTCTCGGTGCTTTCAGGGAAACTATCAACTCCGAGTTGTGAGATAATACAGAAAGAGCTCACTACTGGACAAGTAAGTAATGTCATACTACACAGTTCCTGAAAAATGGAGTCAGTTATGGTAAGATGCCTGGATAACTTAACCAATGTAAAAGTATTTGGATTATGACTATCTAAATATTTCCTATTATGAACAGTAAGCAGGAAATGCCAGAAAAGACATGTGAAAACATAAATTATTTAAAAAGATCTCTTTCTCTCTCCTCTCATCTCCCTTCATCCCTCCCCGCTCTGTCGCCCCCCCCTTCTCTCTGTGTGTGTATGTGTGTGTGTGTGTGTGTGTGTGTGTGTGTGTATGTGTGTGTGTGTGTGTGTAGGCCAGAGGGCAATGATGGATATTTTCCTTTATGGTCTCCACTTTAGGATTTGAGATGGGATTTCCCATTGAATCTAGAGTTCACTGACTGGGCAATGTTATTCGGCTAGAGAGTTTGAGAGCCCCTCTTGTACCTGCCTCCCCAGCACTAGGAATACTGGTGTATGCTACCACACCCAGCTTTTTAATGTGGGTGCTGGCAACACAAATTCAAGCCTTCATGATTGCATGGCAGGGCTTTAATGACTAAGCCATTTTCCTGGCCCCTACATCACTTACAACTTACTATTTCTGTGGAAGTTATAAGGACAAAATAATCAAAGAAACTATTTCTTCCTCTGTTTAGTTCATACCAGTCAGATATCCAGTCCAATGAATAGTTAATTTATTTCTGAGGTACTGGGGACCAGAGTCTTGACTATGCTAGGCATGTATTCTACCACTGGGCTACATCCCAAGCCCACGAACAGTTTTTTTTTTCCTAATGAAAACACAGTAGAATGTGTATATAGACTGATGATGGAAAAACATAATGGATAAGGCTTATAGCACAAGCACAGCTGGTTTGCATCTAAAACAAAGTATACTCACAGTTTCCTATATTGTGTGGCACCTGCTGCTACACTAACATGCTTAAGATACTTTTTCAGTGCCTGTAGTGACATTAGAGACACAAGTGCAGGTCCTGGAGGAAAAAACAAGGTTCCAGGACAGCTCCATCACATTAACTTGTGCCAAGAAGACCCTAGTATTTGATAAGGATTAAGTTGGGATTTGAGGCAAAGGCCCAAACTATTACTGGTTGGGTAGGAGGGAAGAAGAGGTAGATTCAGTCCTAAATCCTTGACCAGTGACACATAAGCAGCCATGGCTAATGAGTGTAGAGTGCATTTGAAGAAGCTCAGAAGGTAAAAATGAACATGGATAAGCCTATTTAAAGGGTCGTGTGAAAATAAACATAAGAATCTCACTACTTTTTATCTTGTGACCTACTGCCCTCATTCTGTGTATATTGTGGCTTATTTAAGAAAATGGCAGTTTCTCTCCACATGTTCACTCAAATGCCCTGGCCAAGCAAGACTATCCCTTTGTACTTCTAACACGAGACTGACGTGTACCATTTTGCCTCCACTCCATTTCACAGAACTAGCTCATGTATCTCCCTATTTCAAGGTTTTACAAGAATACAGAAAACAAATAACAATATTGGAACACCCTTTTTGTCCATATCATATATGTGATTGATGATAAAATAATGATTCTTAAGCAGGTTGTGGGGCTGGAAAGATGGATCAGCAGCTAAGAATATATACTGCTTGGGATGCAGATTCAGTTCTCGCCATCTACAGCAAGCAACTTACAACCCATCGGAAACTCAGGGTCGAGAGGATTTACAGTGTTCTCTTCTGAATTCATAGGCACATACCAACACAGACACAGACATATACGGAACTAGAAATAAAATTAATTTAAAATACCATTTTAAAGTCAAATGAGCTTATACCTTTTGGATTTTCATTGTACTCACGAAGGGTCCGTTCCAGAAGGATGGCACTATCTTCCTATAACCAATAAAGAAACAGTAAAACACAAACGAAAAGGAACTTTCTTCCCATATTTGTGCTGTTAGAAAACCTGGTTTTGGTTTCAAAGTTTAGTTCTAGAGCCTGTATCTAATTAATGACATAGGCAAGTGATAATTCACTTCGTTGGGCTTCTGTGCAATGGGAAACCTCAGCTGTTCAGTGATTGCTAATGTCCTCAGTGATCAGAAAACAGGCACAGTGCACATGCCGGTAAGGCTCAGGAAGCAGAAGCAGGCACTTTCCATGATTCAGGGCCCGTGGCTAGGTCGATATAGGGAGAATTGTTTTTTAAAAATACAATGAAAACGAGTTGTATGAACTTGTGAAAACTGTATAATTCCATCATCTATAAGTTGACTGAGGAATGGCAATCAATTTCTCTCAAAAATTTGTAACAGGAAATGGGTATTTAATGCTTTCTATGTTAAAATGTTTTACAGGCTACCAAAACCTAGAGTTATTAAAAATTTCCACAAACAGGATTTTTTTTCTGTAAGAAAGCAATAAATGCCAGAAAAATTTGTTTTCCTCAGTGAAAGTAAAAAGTCTTGAGAAAAACAGAAACCAAGAAAACCTGATCTCTGTCATAAATTAAAAATGACAAGCACATAGTTTGAACATATCCTTAATACCGGCACTACACATTCAAATATAGGGTCAGCTATGTTTTGGTAGTAGTTTTGTTGTTGTTGGTGGTGGTGGGGTTTTTTTTGTTTATTTTTTGAGACAGGGTTTCTCTGTGTAGCCCTGGCTGTCCTGGAACTCACTCTGTAGACCAGGCTGGCCTCAAACTCAGAAATCTGCCTGCCTCTGCCTCCCAAGTGCTGGGATTAAAGGTGTGCGCCACCACTGCCCTGCGTTTTGGTATGTTTATGTTTGGAGAAAGAGAATCAATTTCAAAAATAGAGTCTTTTCTAGAGCAGGAATGAGAGTTTTTCATTAGCTAGAAACCATGTCTAACTCAGTGTTTTGTGCAAGTGTTCTGGAAGGTGAAAATGAGCACAAACCCATTCCACTGGGGTTTGAGCATCTTGACTGCATTCATGACAAACATTATGAACTCAAATATTGCTGTGGCTGTATGCATTTTTATGTACATATGTGTGAATATATGCATATAACACACATCATTTCTGTCACTAGCACTAGGCTCCCAACTTTTAATCTTAAGCATTCCAGCTGGAGCCATTTCCATGCATATAGGAATAAAATACTACCAAGCAGTGTGGCAAGTGTGCTACATACAAGGCTTGCTTAATTCCTAGACTAGACCAAAATCCTTTCACTTTATGATAAAGTGATACATAGATGTATCTGCTCCCATAGGAAGCTACAATGCACACTTCCCTTCTCAGGTGCCACTTCAGGACACAAGCTTGTTGTCATACCTCTTTAAGAACTTCAGCTGGCTTTTCATCAGCAGTATCAACAGTTTCTGAGCCTTCTGTCTCAGAAATGCCATCTTCAGGTATACTTCCTTCTTCAATCGCCTTCTCTTCTTCCTTCCTTTCTTCTTCTACAGTGTCTTCTATATTCAGGATACTAATTTGCTCATCTATGTCCCCTTCTTCTAGTTTCACAGTTTCTGAAAGTTGAAGAGCCTATGACAAAAGGAATCACAAAAGATTTTCTCTTTTTAATGAACAGATGTATTCTTTTTAAATTCAATGGCTGTAAGCTGATCTCAGTGAATGTGTATACTATAAAAATCACATTTAAAAGCCAAAGATATGAAATACTGTAGAACCTATGCTGAACATTAAGATAGTGCATCATTAAGGATTTCATGTCTTTTGTTCTGTGTATGTCTGCTGCTAGGTGGTAAAGCCTAATGTTCCTAAAAATCTGTAAGTATATTTTCTTGGCTTTCTCCAAAGAGTGATCTTAAGCTTGAAAGAAATTAAGAAGTTTCTTCCTTATTATAGCATGGTAATATAATTATATCTATGTATTACGCTCATTTTCTAAAGCATAGGGATTTAGAGTTCTCCCCCAAACTTAACAATTCACTTATATTATGAAAGTATAACTATAACTCAGAAAAAAGATAAAGAACACAATGCTATTAAATATTGTATTTTTTACTAAAAGACATTAACCGTAGCACTTTGAACTTAAGCACATTTAAAATCGCAAAAATACATCTGGATAACTACTATAAACCACAGAAAACACTTACCTTTAAAATTGAGATAATTTAGGAGATATTGGCAGAATACTGGCATTTTATAAAAAGAAAAGGTAAAGTTTCAGTACATTCTTAAAACAATAGTCTGGAATGTTCAAGTACATGTCCTGTGTTAAGACTATGGTGAAGAAGTGAATGGGCCTTACAAATCCAATTGGACCATCATTTCATTGGTCACACACCACAGTGAGCTCTGGTCTTTGGTTTGGCTCAAGACATACTTTGTATGTCTTAGGAGGGATATTAATGTTCCTTGTGATGGTTCAGTTTGCCAAAGGACCCACTCACTTTGTCTACCTTCATCTCTAAAATCCTTATTTTAGATTATTTAGATTATTTAGGTATTTTAGATTAGTACCCTGGTTACTAGGAGAGGCAAGGAGAAGGCTATGCTGTGCCTACCAGAAACAGTCATGGGACTACAGTGACTGTTGACGATAGGGAACTCTTGGCTAAAGCTTTAGGCCAGGGGAGCCCTAGAATTTAGTGCTCAATGATGCTGAGGCTCTCTAAGAGAAGGCTTATTAGGGGGGTAAATACATAAGGAGAGGTTACTTGCCTGGAAAAAGTCATACAAGTAACTATCTAAAAGAATCTACAATACATGCAATTCTGTATATAAATATATATATATATATAGAGAGAGATTAAATGTAAATTTCTCATTTGGGCTAGAAATGTCCCTCTAAGACTTAGAGACTAACTAACAAGAATCCCAATACCAGATAGGAAAAGCCCTCGTTTGTGTTGTTGGTCAGAACTGTCCAAGGGATTCCCAAAACTTCGAGGTTCTTGCTATTTCCTCTGCTTGCCTCCCATAGGTAGAAGGTTTAAGTCCCTATTGCTGAAGATACTATGCACTTCAGAAACAAGGCATAGAGGCCTCAACGATGGAACCAACTTGACTGTCCCCCTCCATGAGGTTGAGCTTCCATAGTACCAGAAGGCATCATGCAAGCTTCCAAAGGAGGGAAACCAATATTCCTATTCAGCTATGATCCCTACGAATCACAACAATAATCAGCATGGCACCACAACCCTAGGGTGCTATAGTGGCATGCATCCCTTGGCAGTAATAGCTTTCTAATAGGACTTAAGATCTGTTCAGCAGCAGGGAAAAAACGCCTGGTATTGAACACTTAGCTAACTACTCAGTGCTAGTGAAGTCATGGATACTGGAGAACAAATAACCACTACTTTACTAAACTAACATAATAACTAATAACAATATAGGCATTTGACTTTATACCCACAGATAAGTATAGTCGTCACCATTTATCAAGTAACCTTTTTGCAACAGATGGAGACTATTAAACAAAATACAACCAATCAAAATCCAAGGTTGTGGAGTCCAGCTCCAACTGACACATCTGTAACTGACTCTCACACCTAGGGCTTAGGGAACATTTTGGAAAGGGGG
>JADRCC010158325.1:0-15817 GCA_019843855.1 Hylomyscus alleni
GGGGGGGGGAGGGTGCTAAAAGTGGACTTTATTCATCTCATCACTTTAGCAGCTCCATGTCACTTTGAAACAACTGAAATGTTTTCTCCAGTGCATTACTTCAGTTTTCTCTGTCACACCCTCTCAGTGATCCTATGGCTCAGAAAAGATAAAATTATAGCACAGGGAAAAATGCTAGGAAATAAAATTTAATTATCATTGTTTCTATTTTATAGAGCAGAGAAAGTTGACATCTCAAAAAAAATGACTAAGATGATGTCTGCTAATAGATAATTGCCTCCTTGGAGGATTCAAAAAATGGCAACAGGCCTCTGATGTCTGCCATGCATACTCTTGGCAGACACCTGGCTCACCAGCAGGGGGTGAGAAACGAAGTGTTGTCAGGGGACTTGGTTCTAAATGAAAACCATCATTATATATTGTTGTACCAAGAGCAGGGCCTGCTGCTGAGGCCAATGGCTCTCTTTCTCTCCCTGGTGCTGACCTGTGGCTGCAGGGACATTAGTTAAAAAGGAGGCAATGTATAAATGAGATATTTTATTGTAGGAAGGGGAAAATAGGCCGGTCAAGTAGAGAGAAGAAAAGAGAAGAGGAGAAAGAGAGAGAGAGAGAGAGAGAGAGAGAGAGAGAGAGAGAGAGAGAAAGAAGAGGAAGAAAGTAAGAAAGAAAGAAGTCAAGAGAACACAGAGCAGAAAAGAGAGGAGAGCAAGAGAGAAAGAAGGAGTGAGAGAGAGAGGAGGGGGCAAACCACCCCTTATATTGTATGGGGCTTGGCATGTCTAGTTTGTAGTCAGATGACTGGGTGTAGGGTCCAGCTAGAATGCTGGAAGCTTGGGGCATTGTCTCCCTGATAGAGCACATTATCTCCTGTAGAGGCAGCTGTGAGGGGTTGTGACTGAAACAGGAACCAAGGACTCAGGAGTTATGGCCAAGCTCCTTCCACCCCCTGCCAGCGGAAATTGCCCGCAGGGGCTCCAGGGCTCAAAGCCAAATATACTCTACTGAGCCTAGGTTACCTGAGCAGACCACTGCCCCACACTGCCCCACAATGTATAGTCCTGGGATAGTTGGAGAGGTTAGTGGATAGGTGCTATGGAGTGTCTGTGTGGAAGAATTAGGCTGTATCCAGCCCTCTGGGTCAGACAAATTGACCTCTTTGCAGGGCTTAGTCAGTGGATACCCAATAAAGAATTTGGCAATTAGTTGGTAGGGTTATACTATAGAATATATCCATCAGCACAGGCGTTTATTCGTTTTCCCCTTCCTGATGCCTAATCTTAATCTAGTAACTCAGTTGAGTTATGAAAGAATACAGGTTGCTACGCTTTCACTTCTCCTTTTGAGCTGCAGGTTGAGCAGGAAGTACAGGCTTGAACTCTGATTATGCTAAGGCCAGGGGCCTAAAGGAAAGATTTGAGGGTACAACTGAGAGTCCAGTTGAATAAATGGACCTGCTAAAGTCACCTCCACATTTGCAAACCTTTTAGTAAACACTGCCAGACACAGGTGGCGAGGAGGCTGGGCTGTGCCTCCACTGCAAATCACAGTCTTGGACAGTCCCTGGGTTTACCTTCTCTGCTTTCCTCCGTCACACCTCCTGGCTGCCAGTATGGAGTAAGCATAATAGCCCACTTTAGAAATAAGGCTACGACAGGTCAGATTACATTTGCTCAGCAGACAACTACTTAAGGTCGACTGAGGTAACACCAACTTCTGTATGAGAGCCAACACATCTTGCCAATTAGGCTCAAAAGAAGTAAGTACCTTTTTTTTTCTTCTTTGCAAAAGTGATAGCTCATTTATTAATGCATTGGTTTGAGCCAAAATGTAAATTATGCATGGCTTGAGGTAAAGGAAACTTTTCTATTTTAAAATCTCTATCCATTCAGTAACATCTCCCTTTGACTGTTCTTATTTGGTGCCTACCCTTTGGCCATAAATATGTTTTACTTTGTTCTTTTATTTATTTTTTAAATAAACAGAGCAGAGATAGCTTTCCAGCGTCGGGGAGGGGGGGAGACATGCTCGTATCACTTAGTAGGTATGTCGGATGAGCATCCTCTTGTCATCTTTGAATCCATTATCCTTGACCTTAGCTTCTCATACCAAGGACCCATCTATGTACATATCAGGCATCCCTGCCTGCAGAATAGTGCCAGTATTTGCTCGGTTTGTGCTATTCATGACAGGTGGACCGTTCCTGAGAGTTCATTATTGCTATGGTCTATCAAGTATAAATTAATAAGCAATTCTGTCTCCCCAAGATTCAACTGGAACCTCTCCTGTCTGTTGACCTCCTGAGCTTGACATTTTGCTCTGTGGTGGAACATATCCAGATGTGGCAGCTTCTGAGGGACCAAGGATCCCTGGATCAGCCCTGCTCTATGACCCAAAATGCTTGATGCCAGGACCTCTCTGTCAGAGGCTTAAGCCAGAGCACTCAGCAGCTGTTGGCACAAACCTGCACAAGTTTGATCTGCTGGCATTCCTGCTGGGACACAAAGAAGGACAAGGAGAGAATTGGACTTTTTGGTAACTCCAGGGACAGATCAAACAAACAAACAAAACAATCTTGCCTCAGACCTGGGGGAAGATCTTTTGGTTATTTTAAGGGGTACAACTGAGAGTCCAGTTGAATAAATGGACCTGCCGCTGTGACTCCCAAAGAAATTGTGGCTCTCATTTCCCCCTGCCACCAAGATTTGAGGACATCTTGGGCTGTATTTGAACAGACTGAAACACTTTAGCCACCACTAGAGGAAGCTTCAATATGGGCTGATATATATTGAACACATTCTGTTATTCTTCTCAGAGAACTAATCCATGACCCGCTTTATGCTCAGGGGCCTCCAGGGCTCCATGTACAGCAGAAAGACTGGACAGTCACAAAAAGAGGTGACCAATGATGGGAAGGGGTAGCCAAGGGACAACCTCAGGGAGGTCAGTCTAGTTAGAGACCTAGACTCTGAGTCAAGAAATGGGGTAAAATAGTAAAATGCCTCTTTGCACATGAAAGGAGACAGACACTAGACTCCCAGCAAACCCAAGCCCCTCCCTCATCCCTTGGCCTCTGCAGGTAGACCACAGGAGGAAGAGAATGGTATCATAAATGTGTTATGTTTAGGGCACAGATAAAGCATGGTCTCTTCAGTCTTGTGACTCTACTCCTTGTTGTGATCTTGAATATCTGTGGTCTGGGGAACCAACACTACAGCCATTTGTGTTCTGTGCCAGCTAAGTCTGGGGTACTGAGATAATTTAGGAGAAAGTTTGGAGGATCCGATATGTCTGTATTTGGTAAAAGTACGGAGGAAAAAAAAGCCACTTCACAGGGTGATATGAGATCAGCATTTAAATGCCAGTTCTGGTGTTTTCTAGAATTTAAACGGCTTAATACTAAAGTTTTCTTTCTCACAAGTGATAGTTAGCAAAACACTAAACTCATCACGAAATGACTAAACATTTAAACACACCTGCTTTGTTTTATTTTACTTTGTAAAAAGAAAAGCATATAGAATTTTGGGGAGTCCAGGATTTCTTATCTTTCAAAGAAGTGCATTAGGTTGTCTGGATGTCAACCCTGTGCCACAGGCAACCTGTGAGAATTGGATACACTTTGGACTGTATTTCAAAGATCTGTTCTTAGGAATCTAAGTTTTCTGGCTAAGTTATATCAGCCAGCAATTCCTATGACTGTTTGCATTAACTTCTTTTTTTTGTTTTGTTTGTTTTGTTTTTTGTTTTGATTTTTCGAGACAGGGTTTCTCTGTATAGCCTTGGTTGTCCTGGAATTCACTCTGTAGACCAGGCTGGCCTTGAACTCAGAAATCCGCCTGCCTCTGCCTCCCAAGTGCTGGGATTAAAGTCGTGTGCCACCACCGCCCGGCTTGCATTAACTTCTCCAAGTTATAAATATTGTTTTTATATTATAACTTTGTGAAAACATTTATTGTCAAGCAGAGAGAATCTATGATGTTCTTCTCTTAGCATTCTTGATTAGTTTAATGCACTCTTAGGTTTGAAACAGTTAATCAATGGGTTTCTTGTTGCAACAATACATCCAAATTCACCATCCATGTTCTTATTTATAATTGATGTGACATTTTATATTATAAATTGGCATTGCAATTATTTGAATGTATATAATTATAACCACTGCTAATAGGAATTCTTACTTAGAGTCTGGCAGGAAAAAGCATACAACCACTCAATCACAGGAGGACATACTTTGACTCTGATGTGGAATCTGTGGAGTGACAGTGGGTGAGTTCATTCTGGATGTTGTTAGTTTTGCTCAGAAAAAGGAAATCTCATTTCTAGGAAGCATAACTAAAAATAAATATTTAATGAGGATTTACTTCAAGGTACCAAGTCATGGGCATACAAATATTTGTTGAATCCAGCAGGTTAGGTACCTAAAGTGTTCCCGTGTAGATATAATTACCCATATATAGTTTGGGTTTAAGTGTGATCTGAGACTCATGTCTTTGAGAATCTGTATGAGGTCAGAGGACTCTGACTGCTATAACTGGACTGATAGAAATTGAGAGGGTTTTTGGTTTGTTGCTCCAGCTCCTTAGAAGAGCAGGCAGTGTTCACAGACCACATGAAGCTCAAGAAGAAGGAAGACCAAAGTGTTGGTGTTTCAGTCCTCCTTAGAAGGGGAACAAAATACAGGATCAAATATGGAGATAAAGTGTAGAGCAGAGACTGAAGGAAAGACCATCCAGAGACTGTCCCACCTGGGGATTCATCCCATGTACAGTCACCAAACTCAGACACTATTGTGGATACCAAGAAGTGCATGCTGACCGGAGCCTGATATGGCTATCTACTGAGAGGCCCTGCCAGAGTCTTACAAATACAGAGGCAGATGCTCATAGCCATAACCACTGCTATGACTGATGTTCTTCTCTTAGCATTCTTGATTAGTTTAATGCATAGCCATAACCACTGAGCAAGGGGTCCCCAATGGAGGAGTTAGAAAAAGGACTGAAGGAGTTGAAGGGGTTTGCAACCCCATAGGAAGAACAGCAATATCAACCAACCAGACCCCACCAGAGCTGCCATCACGGACTAAGCCATCAACCAAGGAGTACACATGGCTCCAGCTGCATATGTAGCAGAGCATCAATGGGAGGAGAGGTCCTTGGTCATATGAAGGCTCGATGGATGCCCCAGTGTAGGGGAATTGAGGGTGAGGAGGTGGGAGTGGGTAGGTAGGTGGAGGAACACCCTCACAGAAGGAATGAATGGAATGGATGGAATAGGGGGTTCCTGAGGGGAGGGGGAACAGGAAAGGGGATAACATTTGAAATGTAAATAAAGAAAATGTCCAATAAAAAAGAAAAAGGAAGAGAAAAGTAAAAAAGAAAGAAAGAAGAGCAGGCAGTGAGTTACCATCCCCTTGTGTTTTAGCACTGAAACCCTGCATCCAGGGGATCCTTCTATCACACACACTGGGATTGGTGAGCCACTGAATTTGAGGGTTTGGGCATAAAAGATGTCATGAAGAATTATAAGCTTGTGCTGAATCAGCTCCTATTTCCCATTCCAGCATAATGACACCTACCTTGTAAATACCTTTCATTCCCTCTTCCCATAATTGTTTTTACTTGGCAAAACTCCAAACTTAGATGAGCCCAGCAACTGCACACTTGGGTCCTAGACCTTGGAGCTTGCTGGAGACAATCACATAAGCTTTATTGTTCTTGCTGGAACCCGTAAATGGGTATTGATATTCCATTCTATTCTCCCATAACTTTACTTCCTCACCATCTCATTCATCTGACTTGCTTTCCGATATCCTATATTCATTCTCAGCCATCATCAACTGATGGCTAATAATTCATTAGAAACAACAGATGCAGTCGTGGGTCAATAACCTTGTCCTCTCAGTGCCAAATCCAGCAGCCTACCTGGCTCAGTGATTCTGACTTCTCTCCCCTTGCACCGTACAAGGCATCTTGCTCCGGAGGGGTTGGCCTTTTGCTCTTGAACTGTAAATCCCATCCTTTCTTTCCTCTTGCAGTTTCAGAAAATTCCCTATTGATTCATTGTTTTTTCTCCTTTTACTCTCTCATCTATAGCAGTGTTCAAGTACTAATGGCCATATAAAGAACTGCTTCTTCAAGCCGGAGTGCTCTTTTAGCTACTACCATTCTCTGTTCGCATTTATGGGAGAAAAGAACTAAAAAAAATTGTGTGTGTGTGTGTGTGTGTGTGTGTGTGTGTGTGTGTGCATGTGCACACATGCACATGCATGCAGGGCTGTGTGTGTGCAAGGGTGTGTGTGTGTGTGTGTGTGCTTGCATGTGTGCTTCTAGAATCCAGGAGCTTATATCGGGTGTCTTCCTCTCTCACTCTCTACCTTATTTTCTGAGACAGTGCCCATGGAGCTCACCACTCTGGATAGACACTGCCAACAAGCCCCCATGTCTATCCATTCATAACCTGGATTCCAGACATGAGCTACTATACCCTGCTTTTACAGGAATTCTGGGAACCTGAGCCCAGGTTTTCAGGCTTGCACAGCAAGCATGTTACCATTGAGCCGTCTCTTCGACCCCGACTAACTGCACAGCTTTGCTTTTCTGTTTCTTACTGTCTTTTCATCTCACTCATTTAGAACCAGTCTCCCCATCTCTGGAGTGGTTCTAAAATGCTGGGTCAGTATTAGTAAAACTTAGAAATATCATTTGTATTTTTCTGAGTGTCACACATTGCTTTAATTTTTACTACTTAATGTCATTTAATGCCCTTACATCATGTACCATCTTGAAATAATTTTCCTGGAGAGTTCTTGGACATTGGAGCCTTTGTATTTCTTTCTGCCTTGGTTTCTCTTAGTGTTCTTTAGTATATGACTGGTTCAGGCCTCTCTTCTTCTCTGTCTACACTCTGGTCTTAAGTCCCTCCCATAAGCAGATGACGTCAAAGCATACATGTTGGCCATATTTTCTAGTTAAATTCCAAAATAATTTTCCATTGGATCTCAAATACAAATTTTAAAGCAGGAAAAAAAACAAGCATGCAAGCCAGCCAGCCATCTAGATGTTTCCCTGTAATCTAGATCCTCTTAGTCAACTGTGGTGCCTTCCACCCAGTTCCTCAAAATAAAAAAAAAAAAAAAAACATAGAATAAACCACAGCTCACCCCTTCCTTTGCCTTTGTGTCTCCTAATAAATAGAAAAGGGTCATCCTCAATTGCCCCCAACATCAGGGCAGTCTTAAACTCAGTTTCCTTTTTCTATTTAATTAATTTATTTTTTGAGTCAGGCTCTCGTATGTCCCTGACTGGCCTTGCTATATAGCCGAAGATGGCCTCAGGCTTCTGGTCTCTCTGCCTTCATCTTTCCAGTGCTGGGATAACAGTCTTGTGTCACCAGACTAGGTTTTATGTGCAGCTGGGGATTGAATCCAGGACCTCATGCTTACTAGGAGAGCACTGGGGTCCCAAACTCAATTTTTCAGTCTTACTCTTTGTCTACTCATAGTCTGTTCTTCACATAGACTTCTGGGCAGTGTATAATTTTCTACTATTAATTAAAACACTCCAAGGATATCATTTTCTCTGTCTAAACATCTCCAAGTCGCCCCACACAGCATTAATTTCTACATCTGGGCTTTTGTGATCCTCCAAAGAAGGACTGTACATGCTCAAATTATAGTGTCATTGTCTTGTTTACAATATGGTTTCTCAATTTTGCCCTTTGGGAGAAGAGTTCCAGACCACCATAGCTATCTCCCATTGTGTTTATAGTCAAGCACACATGTTCCTTGGTAAACTATGTAGTCAACCCCCCTACCATTCCTATTGGTTTGATCATTTCCTCGTTGCATACTAGAATTTCCTTGATACAAATTTTTGTTGGTTCTGTTTACAATTTTTTTCTTCAGTGTATAGCTTTCCCTTCTTTCTCCCTTCCCCTCCTTTCCCCCTTCCCATCCCGTTCTGCTTTCTTCTCTTCCCTTCTCTTTAACCTTCTTTTTGTTTTTCCTCACTTTTTCTTGAGACAGTATCTCATTTATTAGCTCAGGACAACCTCTAACCCACAATACTTCTGCTTCTGCTTTCTAAATGTTGAAATTGTAGGTTGTTGTCAACT
Organism: Hylomyscus alleni; assembly: GCA_019843855.1. Taxonomy (NCBI): domain Eukaryota; kingdom Metazoa; phylum Chordata; class Mammalia; order Rodentia; family Muridae; genus Hylomyscus; species Hylomyscus alleni. The sequence goes on from JADRCC010158325.1 coordinate 8,110, forward strand.
GGAACTGGCTTTTATTTTCTTCATAATAACTTTGATAAGGGTACATTTCAATGTTTGAAATTTCAGCTTTGTTTTTTAAAGACTTTTTATTTATTTATTTATTTAATGTATGTGAATACACTGTCACTCTCTTCAGACACACTAGAAAAAGGTATCAAATCCCATTATACATGTGAGCCATTATGTGGTTGCTGGGAATTGAACTCAGAACCTCTAGAAGAGCAGGCAATGCTATTAACTGCTCTAGCCCCTTATCTTTGTTTTTAATACATCATAAAGTTTGTATCCTGTTAGCAAACCTGAGTATCTGAGTACAGATCATGACTAAGACCATGAAGATGTATTGTAGGAATTTTATAATTTTGAAATACACACACACACACACACACACACACACACACACACACGATTCATTTGTAGTGTGTACAGTGTGAGGAACAAAGATTCATTATATATTTATGTGCAAATCTCCAATCATTCCAGCACCATCTATCAAAAACTAATCTTTTCTTTCTACTAAATTGGCTTAACATCTTTGTTAAAATTCAATTTTAGCTAGGTATAAAATAACCACGTAGTATGTGTTTACTTTGTTTTTACTCATTTGTAGACATCCTCCTTTGCCCCCAATCTGTTAGAAGAGGGAGTAGTGGGACTAGAGTCTAAGAATGATAGGAAGAAAAAGACTCAAACAGGCCATCTAAACAATAATAAACACAAATAAGAATCTGTTCAGCCTGCATTTTGGTTGGTTTGATTTGGTTTATTTCTTCAGATGAGGTCTCACATTGTCACCCATATTATCCTGGAAGTCACGTCATTCCTCAATTCATAGGAATCCTTCCTCCTGCAGACTCCCGAGTGCCAGTATTACAGGTATAAGACATCATCTCCAGCTGTTATGGTAATCTTACACCTAGTAGATTATATAATCTACAACCATCTAAGATACATACTAAAATAATTAGAACAGGGTAAAGGTACCTAACATGCAAAAGTATAATTTAGGAGATTAAAATTTGATATCTGATCATTATATATTATATTCCTGCATTAAATCCTCAAACTTTACCCTAAAAATATACATATAGGTGTCAATAAAACAGTCCCTTTCCAGATGAGTAATGTCCACTAGAACTTTCTACAATGATGAGAATATACATGATGCTACTAGCCACTTAAATTGTGAACCCTTTAAGTCCAACAAAAGCTAAAATTTTAATTTTATTCATGTGTAATTACTTTAAATTTATATTTTAATAGCCATGGAAGGCTAGATGATGCCACATTTCCCAATCTAGTTTTGGAATCTTTTACACACTCCTCTGCTGTTTAACCTTGTACCAAGAAGAGAAAAACCTGTCCAACCACTGTCCATTTACAATAAACCCTAGAGAACAATCGACCCCCGCATTTTGCTTCTGTGATTTCCAAAACTGCTTTTTTTTTATGTTTTGGATCATTTACATGGCCATATATACTTGGAAGCAGCTTGTTTGTTTCTACAATATCCAGATTAGGGTTTAATGTTATTTTATTACATTTTATTTATTTCATGTCTGTGAATATGTGTGAATGTGTACATACAATGACAGTGTTTGTGTGTATGTGTGTGTGTGTATGTGTGTGTAGGTCAGAGGACAACTTAAGGGACTCACTTCTGTCCTTCTACCTTATTGGTTCTTGGGATCAAACTCAATTTGCTAGGCTTAGTAGCAGATGTCTTCAACAGCTGGGCCATCTCATTGTTCCCTGCAAGCTGAGACTATAATTGTGACTACAGTGAGTGTATGTACAGATTTTAGAAGGTTGTTCATCTCTAAACACGATACCAGATTGTTGCAGCATTTTCTCTGTCCAATCACATTAGGGCAGTGACAGGCCTGTGATTGGACAGGAATAGAGAGGTGGAGCTAGAAGTTTAGGAGTAAGACAGGTCAGAGGTCAGGGAGAATGGCAAGAAGTCAACATGGAGGCAGAGGAACAAGAAGATGATCCAGACTCCGTGTGGTTTTAAACAGTCACAGGTAGCTAAGGTTTTCATGAGGTTAGAATAATTGGGGTAAAGCATTATCTTTATCACTTGGCTCTGAAATTATTGTATTGGCATCTTGTAAATTGTGATCTTATTGATATATCAAAACCTGATTGGATTATTAAGCCTTAAGAGTCATGTTGCATGTAAGTAAGATGAACTTGCTAGCTGGGAGCAAATAGCAGGACCCAGCCAGGACATAGTGTTGTGGCCAGCCAGTACCGACACTAGAGTGGGAACACAGACTGGCCAGGCAGGAGAGTATGAGGGGTGATCTTTTTTAATTCCTGCAACACCAGATCTGCATTTTTCTTTAAGTTCTCATAGAAACAGTTGTAACTTTATATAATTTGTTAATGAACATTTATATTTTAATTTTGCAAGTAATGTTATTCAAGTTTAATTTTTTAAATGTTTCTTACTAACAAATAAAAAAATAACTGATTTCTCTTATGACCTTCTATTCTATGAGATCGCTAAATTCATTGAGAGTGTCTAATAGTTTCCATTGATTCATCAAAAATTTCTAAAAATATAGTTAGCTGATTAGGAGTTAAAAGGCCTTCCATAATTTTAAGAATATTTGTGGGGCTGGAGAAATAGCACCGCAGCTAAGAACTTGATAGTTCTTTGAGAAGATCTGGGTTTGGTTCATAGCACTGGGATGGCTCACAGTTCCGAGGGATCCAGTATCCTCTTCTGACCTCCAGGAGTAACAGCCATACAAATGGGAACCAGATACACACATAAGCAAAACACCCATACACATGAAACAAAGTAAGTAGATCCATAAACAAGTGTTCAGAACGGGAGTTAGGAAGGTGGTTCAGTATGTAAAATACCTGCTGTGCAAGCATGAGGACCCACGTAAAAAGTCAGGCATGATAGGGTGCTTCCACAATTCCAGAGCTAGGAAGGGTTGGGGAAACAAGAGGATCCTTGGCGTTCAGTAGCCAAGTGTGAGAGCGCTAGATTTAGTGAGAAACCATGCCTCGAACGATAAAACGGAAAGCGAATGAAGATGCGCACAGTCAACTTTGGCCTTGCACATGCGCGTGCATCCCCACATGTGTGTGTAGAACGCACAGAAACAAACACTCACGCTTTCTCACAATCTGCATGACTTTTGCTTCTCACCTTAAGCTTGGTCCTGAGATTCGTTCCTATGATTGTATGTGACAGTTAGCTAGCTGTACACAGGTTGATGCTTCTCTGTTTTTGCCTTCGCAGATGTCCTTTGCCACAGTGAGCCAGGTCCCTTCTATTTCTAGTTTTCGGAGATTTTTTTTTTTTTTCATGAAAGATGGTTGACTTCGTCACAAGTTTTCAGTATTTATGCAGACGTGATTTTTCTGCTCAGTCGATCATTCTTCTTACTGTGTTGTTAAGATGGTAGACGGGAAGAAGTGCCTGCTTTCCTATAATCAAACCATGTTTTGCACCATACGCCTTGGAAATGCTGTACTATTAAAGATGTTTTCCCTGTCTTTACAGAGGAGCTATTGACCAGTGGTTCTTTTTCTTCTGATGTTTTGTGTGGTTTAGGTATCAAGACAAGGACATTGTTAAAAGCTGAGTTGGCAAATGTTTCTCCCCATCACTGATACCAGAAAGAACTCTTGTATCATTCACGTTGCTTGCTCCTTAAGTGTTTGATAGAACTCCCTGGTGAGATTTTAAGCAAGCATTTTAGTTATTCTTAATTTAAATGATCTTTTCAGGTAGCTTAGAGCATTAGTTCTCTCCAAGGGATAATTCTCTTCTGAGGGAACAGTTCCTAATGTTGGAAGACATTTGGGTCACAAATTGAGGAGCTACTACCAGCATCTAGTGGGTGGCTGCTACACACTCTCTGTTTAGCTCACAGGACACCATCTATACATAACCAAGGCTCATCTTGCCCTATTGTCAGTCATACCAAGACGGAGGCTGTCTATCTCAGAGCTGCTCGTCAATGTCAAATGTATTAGCTGAATCTATTTGCAATATTCACTATGTGCTTTTTATGACATATATAGCATTGTTGTCTATTTATCCTTCATGATATTGGCAGTTTTTTCAATTTTTCCCTCCTTTGTCTCCCTGCCTTCTTTTCTTCCTCCTTCCTTCGCTAATTAGTTTAATGAGGTTTACAATTTCAGTGATTTTTTGCAACAAATATTTCAGCTCTTAGGTTTCATTGATTTTTTTTTAGGTTCATTACTTTTCTCCATTGTTTTCATTGACTTTTCTATTGTGTTTAGGTTTTCAATTTCATTGACTTTGCTCATTGCTTTTTCTTCCTGTGCTGACTATAGAGAATTCAAAAATAACTATTCACCTCCCACCAAACAAGTATAATCTGTCCCTGGAGCTTATCGTATGAAGTCCTATGCATACGACTCTCCATATGCATATGAATATGTATGAGAATGTACTTTTTAAATTTATTAGGATAAAGTCTTGCACACTGTTTTTTGAGTTTTTAATTTCAGTGAATAATTCCTGTTGATTGCACTGTCAGATAAAGAGTGTAAAACAGAATAGATTCCATGGAATCTGAGCCAGGGAACAACCCTTTCTAAGATTAATCGTTAAATTATCCACTGTGATAAAGAAGGGTACTTATTTGGAAGAATGTGGATCATGTTATCATATGAGAGTCTGTAAAAAAATGCTTAAGAGGACCAAATGCAACCATAATTAGATATTAGATACAGGTCCGTCATTAATGTTGAGAGTAGGGATGAGATACTAAAGTTTGCAGGGCTTAGTGCAGATAAAGACACAGTCTCCCAAGCCGTTGGGCTCTTAAAATACTTTATCATTGCTGGGGTATGATTACAACTGCCTTAGCTTAATATATTCAAGAGCATAAGGTAAACACTATAAAAATCAACTTTAATTAACTATGGGTTGGAAATAGGATGGAAATACGTATTAGTACTAAATCGGCTTTCAAACTATATACTGTCTTATTTATATTTTATTCCACAATTTAGTCAGCAATGCCATTTTCCTTTTGATTTCATACTGAAAAAATAAGCTCATTTTTCCATTTTTTGTTTTAAGTAAAGAACCCAACATAAGCTAATCCTAAGTAGTTAATTTTGCTTTTGGGGGAAACACTCCCTAATTTTTGAAATAGTAATAAAAGAATTTGGTTAATTTTTCCATTTTTTTGTTTTAAGAAAAGAACCCAACATAAGCTAATCCTAAGTAACTACTTTTGCTTTTGGGGGAAACACTCCCTAATTTATGAAATAGTAATAAAAGAATTTGGTTAATTAAAGGAATGGGTTTTTTGGGGTTTTTTTGTTTTGTTTTTTGTTTTTGTTTTTTTTTTCTGTTGTTGCTGCTGTTGGATTTTTGAGGCACAGTGTTAAATGCTTCCAAATATTTATCTTTTTACCCATGGATAAGTGCTGTTCTCAGTCTGTGTCAGAGAAATGTCTTCATGCAGAGGGTGGAAGTTAATACAAAGACTTACAGCTTGGGCAAAATGAATCAGCAACTGAAATGCTTTGCCTTAAACAGGACATCTGTGTTTCCTTTCTCCAATAGCTCAGATAATATTGTGGAAGATGGGGTAGAAAGAGGCCAGAGGTTAGAGAGGAGTGTTGTAAAATGATGCCTTCAGGAGAAGCCTTGGCTGTTTCATCTATGAACATCCTGTATCTGTGACTCCAGAACTTACCTCATAAACCACAGGACCACTGATCTCAGCCAGACAGGGATAGTTTATTGAGCATACACCCCAGGACTGAGTGACTACAGCCATGTAGTCACTAATTTGGGAACTGAACCGTGACCCCGAGTTAAGACTGTAGCGTGCAAAATAATTTCACCAATGGGGATTTGGGGATAGGGGATTTCCTTAGGAACGAGTCTTTGCTCTACATTTATCCTGTTTCCATTGGTTGGGATATTCAACTGTGGTAGCCACTACTCCTGAAACCCTTCATCTTTCCAAGGTTCCCCTCCTACTTTGATTTCTTTTCTGCCCATTGAATTTAATTAAGGTTGCTTGCATGAGTGGTAGTTGTACTAGAACATAATTAACATATCAGTGGCTATCCCATTGAGGCAGGAAACAGGTTAATTCTCAACTAAACTATAAACAAGTTGCCTGACTTGACAACAAACCTAGGCTCTACAGCTTGAAATCGGTAAATTCAGTCCTGACACCACCTGCGACCTTCAAGGAGGCAAAGCCTGAACAGCTGCTCCAACCCCGATGACCTATCTTTGTAGCATCTTCTGTCCTACTTCTGTTCAAAAAAAAAAAAACAAACCCAAAACAACAACAACAACAACAACAACAACAACAACAAAACACTAGATCTTTGTACATACACATGTTTTTCTTGGCTTTTCTTCCTTAGGTAGCCATTTTGGAAGACTGACTTTTTGCCTTTATTTCATTCTGGAAGCTTCCAAAACTTTTTCGCTGGCTGGAACAAAATGAAAATAAAAACTTCTGAAAACTAGCCACAATGTCGTCTGTGGTCTGGCGAGACACAGAGCCTGTCTCATTATAAACTTTGTTATTCCTGATCATGGTATAATTTGACGATTATCCCATTAAAATGAGTACAGTGCTCATTTTAAATTTTCTCCATTTGCTGCACAGCACGTGCCTTCAGGTCTTAAACACAGGGAAGACAAGGAGGCTTCCTTGAGGCCGGCTTGGCATGCTCTAGATTCTTACACTTCTAATTATGTCCTTTTCTTCTTAAATAGAGCTTACAGAAGACTGTGCTGTGGAAATGTTTTTCACCCAAGCCATTAGAGAAGACCTTGTGAATGTGATGGCTGCCACTGTGGTCTAATATACTCCATATGTCTCATATATATAGGCATTCTTTCATACAGCCATAGCATTTACCATCAGGAAAGGAACAAATCCCACTCAAGATCTGACAGTTGATACAATAACAAAGTGTTCCATGTTGGCATTGTAATTTTTCCCACCTCAGCTTTTGTTCCAAATTCTCCAGAGCTTATGTTGAGGAGCGGTATTTAAGAACCAAACACTGCTTCTCATTGGTGCTCAGAGCTTATGGTGTTAACTTTCTAGTGCCATCTCAGGAGATAGAACTAAGGTATATTTAATATACATGATATTTATATCTATATCACCTATATCATGTCTGTCATCTAACATATTATCTCTGTGTATCTATATATCTCTATGTATCTCCATATCTATATCTATCTATATCTTTCTATTTCTGCACATGAAATTAGTAAGTTCGTATCCATACCACCTAGATCCACCCAACACTCCAGAATTCATTTCTTCTTTTTCTTGTTTCCCTCAGCATACTGACTTAGTTGATCCAACCCCAAATGCTCTGTGATGATCAGACCCCACATCTTCCTCAGTAATGCTCTCTTCGCCTTAAGCTTTGATGGGTCGCACTATGCTTTCTCTGCCCCACCTGTTTCCTCAAATCCTACACCAGTAATCTCCCTGGTGCGTACCTTTCTCATGCTACCTGTCAGTATAATGGCTTCCTGCAAGATCTGTGCTTTGATTACTTCACCTAGGTTTCACGGACTTTCTAGAGATCCCTCCAAGCTCACAAGTTCAACTGGGACAAAGAACAGGCACAAAACAGCAGCTGCAGGCAGCAGCACACACACACACACACACACACACACACACACACACACACACACACACACACA
>JADRCC010158327.1:0-19857 GCA_019843855.1 Hylomyscus alleni
AAAAAAAAAAAAAAAAAAAAAAAAAAAAACCAAAAAAAAAAAAAGTGACTGAGTATCATGGAAGCCCTTGTACTATATTACTATGATGATGGAAGTTATCAGTATGATAGAGTTGAGTTTGCAAAGTAAATATTTATAGTCTGTTTAACTGTGTAGCTCCTAATAGTTATGCACGTACATGCATGAATGTGTGTGTGTGTGAGTGTGTGTGTGTGTGTGTATACAAAGGTGCAAGCATTTCATGGTGACCAATTCCATCAGAGAAGTTGGACTAGTGGGTTCTCTGAAGGCTTCATTGATTGCAAAAATGAGTATTGTTTTATCAAAAAGCTACTGGTTTGCTTTGAATACACATTATTTAGCAGCTCCATCTTCTGCCAAATTGACTACGTGAGGTTTTAGATTATACTTCTTACAACATATTCATAGCTAGGACAGTGAAGGAGCTTTTCAAGTAAAAGTGACTGCTGCCAAGCCTGATGCCTGAATTCATCACCAGAACCTATATGGTGAAATGAACAAACCAATACTTCACCAATATACACATTATACTGGAGTTCTGTCAGCTGGACACAAGCTACAGTCATCTGAAATAATGGTACCTTAATTGACAAAATGGTCCCCACTTTGTAAGACATTTTTTTAATTAGATAATGATGTGGGAGTGTCCAGCACATTGTGGGTGGTTCCACCCCTGGGATGGTGATCCTTTGTTCTATAAGAAAGCAGACTGAGGAAGCCATGGGTAACAAGCCAGTAAGCAGCATTGCTCCATGTCCTCTGTATCAGCTCCTGCCTCTAGGGCCTTGCCCTGTTTAAGTTCCTGCCTCGATTTCCTTCAACAATGAACAATGATGTTGAAATGTGAATGAAATAAAGATTTTTCTGGCAGAAAATGGATTACAGAAGCTTTGCTCATGGTATTTCATTACAACAATAAAAAAACTAATGAAGACATACATAAAATAAATAGTTAAATGTTTTTCAAAAATGTTAATAAAATGCTTATACTCCCCCCCCAAGTGAATGTGAATTTTTTATCTTTTCTTCTATTTTATTTGGATAGGCAAATAAGGAAATCATAGTAATATTTATTGGATATTTACCATGTTGTAAACAACTACACCATAGGTGAGCTTTAGGTACATTCCTTCCATCTTGAATTCAGGAGAAATTATGAGCATTGGTTTCAATTTATAGGTAACAAACTAAGGCTCAAGTTTCAAAACAGGTGAATTGGCATTCTTCATATGTGATGAAGAGTAAAGTTTTATTTTATGTAACAAACATATTTTTTTCACTCTTCAGGTAAAATATGGTTAGTAACCTTAAAATCTGTTATATTCTACGATAAATAAAAATGAAAACTTGAATGCTTTTTGTAATTAGATGAGTATTGTCATTAGGGACAGATTTAAGTATGGCCCTAATTAGAGACCAGGAAACAGATTAACTGTCCTCTTTGGCAGACTTCCGATCTCCGTCTCCACAGCACAGAGCCGCCTTGCTCACTGCCTCACTCAGCACTAAGTATTTGCTGAGTTCGCCATCGCTGTAATCAATATGACAGTGCAAAAGATAGAAGATCAAGATCAGGGACAGACTTGCTTTACTCATGTGTGACCCTGATGTCTACCTCTTATGGAGGTTCTCACTCTAAATAATAATAATAATAATAATAATAATAATAATAATAATAATAATAATACCTCAAGGTCATGAGTCTAGAAAAGGAAACATATGATAATGTTATTAATTTCACATATTTATCTAAATATCTTGACACATATTTCTTTTAATTTTACAAATGCCTCCTTTGTTTCTTAAATAAATATAAAATCTAGCCAAATTCCTGAGATTAATAGTATAAGTTCAATTTTATTAAAGTGAACATATGCTATTCATAGACAACTACATATATATGTATATATATATATATGTATATATATATATTTATATATATATGGTCTTGTTGGAGGAGGTAGTGTCACAGAGATGGGTTATGAGGTTTCAAACAGCTTCAACATTCCAGGTTAATTCTCTCTTCATCTTGTAGTTTGATGAAGATGTGAGCCTTCAGCCACTGTGTCAATGCCAAGCTGGCCTGTCTGCTGCTATGCTCCCTACCATGATAGTCCTGAACTTACCCTCAATTAAATGCTTTATTTGTAATGAAGCTCCCAATTAAATACTTTTCTTTTCTAAGTTGCCTGGGCCATGTTACTTTGTTGTGCCAAAATTAAAAGTAACTAAATAACCCTCAACCAAGGTAATCTATATAACCCCCAAATATATGAAGCCTATATATTTCCATAAAACAATCTTCAACAAAACAACCCTCATCCAAGGTAGTCTATGTAGCCTCCAAAATACACATGGTCCATATATTTCCAAAGCCAAGAAGTTACATGGCCCAAAAGTTATGTAGCTGGATTAAGGGTCATCTACAATCTCTAATCTCATATCTCTGGCCGATATTCTACTATCACACTAGAATTTCCTACACTATCATTGTTGATACTATTGGATCCAAATACTAGGGCCATACTTAAATCTGTCCCTAATGTAATTAGATGAGTATTGTCTTATAGTAAAAAAAAGTAAAATAAAATACTCATATTACAATATATGTTTCTCCTTTCACAGTTACTGTACAAGATGAAATAAAACAATTTATCTATTTTGACAAAGCATGAAAAGTAGGCTTAAATATTGAAAGTAGACTTTAAAAAGACAATCAGATCTAAGCTAAATATTGTATGTTTCAAGGTACTTGTGAAGCATATGATTAAGCTAATAAAATAGAATAGAAACAAACTCTTCTAAGGAAAACATAAATTTGGTTCTTTCTTTTAATCAGAGCTTATTTCTAGATGCTTGTCATCTTTCTCTTTTTTTCTTTCCAGAGCTGAGGACCGAACCCAGGGCCTTGTGCTTGCTAGGCAAGCACTTTACCACTGAGCTAAATCCCCAACCCCCCATTTTTTTTCATGATTTTTTTTTATTTTTTCGAAACAGGGTTTCTCTGTGTAGCCCTGGCTGTCCTGGAACTCACGCTGTAGCCCAGGCTGGCCTCGAACTCAGAAATCCACCTGCCTCTGCCTCCCAAGTGCTGGGATTAAAGGCATGCGCCACCACTGCCCGATGCTTGTCATCTTACATCAAACAGGTCAGTACATTTATTTGGTCACTGTAGTCTCACCCTTGTTTATCTTGTAGATACAGGAAACCCACATGCCAGAAATAAGTTTTCTGGATAAAGGTTTTATCTGTCCAGATAATGGCTAAGCCTGTAACACATATAGAAGATATGACCTCAGGCTCCCAGAAAAGAAAATGCCATACCTTCATTAAAATATCTACAAGGCTTATTAATTCAAATTTTATCATTATGTAGAGTTGTGTTATTACAAATCTGGAGTCAAATGTTAGACTACATATTGACCCCTTTATAACTTTGATCAACTCTGTATTTCACCTTACTTTCTTGTGAGTATCATATGAAACTTTTTGACATGTGTTCACTTAGCTGATCATTAGCTTCCAACCATTGAAAAGCTAAGGAAGTAATCATTGCATTTTAAAACTATCATAAATCTTTTCTAGCTGTGCAGTAACCCAAGAACTTTATTTTCATTAACATATTTGAATATGTATAGATTGTTGGCTTTACTTTGCTCTGTAACTATAAACACCACAAGAAATATTGCCAGGTTGAAACATGGTATGTGGGACAATATAAATCCAGTTTCTCGGGTTCTCATTGGTTGGCTTTATGATAAAAAATTCTTGATCCCATTGATGCTTTTCACCAGCAATGATATTATAGATGTTCAGGATATTATCCAATCTATGCCTATAGTAGGGTAATAGTTCCTAATAGAGCTATGAGCTATGCCAAGTATATTATTTAATCTATCATGAACTTCCATATTTTTGCCAAGGAGTTACTAAATTCTAGATACCACCCTTAAATCTTAGTACAGATATGCTTGTAAAACAGTCACCACCCTTAGAGAGTTCACTGACATGCAACTTTTAGCTCTGTAGGTACTGGATCTGTATAAACAAGCACTGGTTGTTCTCTATACTGGTTTACACTGTTGAGGGATCTAGTGGTCAAATCTCAAAGAACAGCTCTCTAGCCAGATATTGGAAAGAAATTCTGCTAACAGTCACTCTGTACCATCCATTTTCTTCAGTATACTACACTGCTCTCGATACTCCTCCCTGAATGGAAAAATACTTTTGATCCATTTTAGATGAGCTGTAGATAAGGAAAGCCAACACTAGGAAATATCTCAATAGGTCACCCCATTGGATGAAAATCTCAATAATTTACACTGATGCATTTATAAAGATCACATTTTGAAAAAAAATAATATAGAACTAAAAGTTATTTTCAAAAGAGGAACCAGTTAAGGGGCCATTGCCATAATCCACAGGAAAGAAGATGATGCACTAAAATAGGGAATGGCACCAGAGACAGAAAGAAATTGTTTTTGAGGTCTTTGTGTAAGTAGAACTGACATGAAGTAGAAGAAATAAGGCTCAAGATGTAGACATGAAGGTGTTCATGAAGGACTTTTTAGAACACACTAAACACTGGATGTTATCTTAGAGATAGAATTAACAAACATGTAGCTCACAATCCCAGCAGAATGATAGTTGTCTCTTTTTCACTGGTCTGTTGACTCTCCAGTTTACCACAGTTTCTGCCTGAAGCCAGATTTGTTTAATTGTTATTGTCTTCCTTCCAACCACACTGTGATGGTTAATGGTCATAGTCAGTTTTATAGAGTTTACAACCACTGTGTAACCAAGCCTCTAGTCCTGCCTATGAGAGAGTTTCTAGAAATAGTGCACTAATATAGGAAAACCTAGATTATGTAAATACCACAGAAATCTTTGGTTTAGGATCCAAGGATCAAAACAAAGGATAAAGCAGGGCAGGACACACAGTGAGTTCAGTAGTTAATTTTCAGTACCCACATGGCCACGCACAACAATCTGTAACTTCAGTTACAGAGGATCCAATACCATGTATAAGCCTCTACAAGAACTGAGTACATTCATGGTACACAAATATATATATATATATATATATATATATATATATATATATATATATGACAGTTACACACACTAAAAGTATTTACAAGGGAGAAATCCCTGCAGAGCACATCTCCTTTTCTTCTTCTTCCTGATTGTGAATGCAATGAATGCAATGTGACCAGCTGCATTACATTTCCTCCTCAGTACTTTCCCTACGATGGTGTACTAGACCTTCCTCTTATTAGCCATAATAAACCTTTCATCCATGAGATTGCTTTTCTCAGGTGATTATTTTTTCACAACAATGAGACAATCAAGTAATGTACAAACTCATGGAAACAAAAGATGTCATTCTTTTTGTTGTAGGTAATGCACTTCAGGAGAGAACAACAGGATAATTTTTAAAAGATATATCACACTGGCATCACAAGCATATATTGGAGCTAGACAGGATTAGAGTGAGAAAACTCATTTATGTGATGATGGCAGTGTTGAATCTGACAGAAAAGAAGGCCCACAGTAGACTATTGACCAGTTAAATGGACTAGAAAAGGTTTACTGATTGACTGAGCTTGTTGAGGAATGACTCTAGCCACGAGTTTAGGTTAAAAAGAAAGAAGATACGGTTGAAAATAGCAATTCTGAGTATTTAATTTATTTGTGATTTTCTGAGGGAAAATTGGAGCTTCTGGGTGAATCCCACAGTGCATATGGATTCTCATTCAAAGGATAAAAATCAATTCCATGAGACAAATCTGGATTCAAGGATATATATATATATATATATATATATATATATATATATTCCTTTCGTCTATGTGGCCACATATCTTTCCATCTTGAAGCCAAGATGAACTAGGTATTGCAAAAGCAAAATGACTGAGAACAATATGAGAAAAGGTAAAATGAGAAGGTCAGTCGACTCTGTTACTCCCTTGTTATTTCCTTGATTTATTGATGAAGCAACTTTGCTCTATCTACAAGATGCCTGCAGACATTTACTAAAAGATTATTAGTTGAGACATAAACTTAACTCCATTGTCTTCTATGTTAGCTAATGCTGCCAGTAATAATGAACATTTCCTGTAAAGGAAGATGGTATATTAAAACAAATGCAATTATGAACAATTCAAGTCCTCCTTCCATGTACACAATACTATGTATTGGTATGAACATGAAGGGTTTATTGTGATTGCTGAAGTGTAAATATTTACCAATATTGAGTTTAAATATTCCCCAGTTATAGGTAAATAGAAAACATGCAGTTCTTTATCTAAAAGGGATGAAGGCTGATTTACATTTTCATCATTATTTACCATCAATTGTAAAACCACTGTCTGGGTGTGAGAAGCCAATCTAAAACTGGAAAATTTTGCAAAGCTTACTTGGAGTGAAATAAAATGTCTTCTTTATCATGACCTAGTTTTCTCTTTGTTTCACCATCAGAAGAAGAGATGAAAGGAGATTGAATTTAAGGAAAGATGAAAGTAACTTATAGGCAACTTGTAGACACCAACCCTTGATAATTTGGATTAAAAAGAAGCACTTAACACATTCCCTTTCCTAGTCGAATAAACAATCAGATAGACATACTGCTAATTCCTCAAGCATACTTCAGACTGAATTATTACATAAAAGCTAAACTTGTAACTGATGTCTCTCAATTAAATTTGTTTCTTTTCTACAAGAAATGATGCATTTGCATCTGTACTTTGTTTTCCACGTTATCTATATCTAGATGTTATTCTTCCATTTATATATATCATGTAGCATGTCAACAGTTTTTATTCCCAGAAATCTATCTCTTAATATCAGCACCCCGATCAGCATGAGTGTACTAATTACATTGCTCTTAGACTTTATGGCCTCAGACTAAGGTGATGTTATTATGGATTCCAAATGAAGAATTTTGTTTTTCTTCTTTCTGTATGCTGTATATCAAAGCTGCGTGATTCAATGGAACCTATCATACCTATGTATGATTCATTAAACCTATCTATGAGTTCTATGTACTAGCCCCACTTTAAAGTATAGCTTTTTTACTTGCAGGATTAGCTACATGTGCTTATGAGTATATTAGGGTACTATATTATTTATGTTATTTACATCAAAAATCAAGTTGGAGTCACTTGAATGAGCTTGTAGCCATTGTACAGACCCTCAGTTCTCCCTGCTGGAATGTTGTTGTTTACACTTTTAAATTGGTAAGATCACAAACGATTTTGCCAATTATCTTGGGGAAATCACCGTAGTGCAGTGATAGAATCATGATGTTCTTCAATTCCAGGTGTAATCCCTAAAGCTCAGTGTGTGAGGCTACTGAAGCACAAATAACCTATGAAGCACTTGCTTTGGCTCTTGTGGTTGCTATTGCCCCCCCTCCTGGAATTCTCTACTTCCCCAAGTCATCACCAAAATCTAGACAAATGTAATTTAAGACAATTTGAGAAAAATGTTCTTTTGATCTGAATCAAATGTATTTATTCTCTCCTTGTGTGCCCTTTTAAACTTTGCAGACTGATTGTTGTATGATGGCAGGCTTTTCCTGATGGCTTGGTTCTGTCTCTCCCTGGTGCTGAGGCCTGTTGGCTGCAAGGCGAGTTAGTTAAAAAGGAGGCGATGTATAAATGAGATATTTTATTATAGGAAAGAGAAAATAGGCCAGTCAAGTAGAGAGAAGGAAAGGAGAGGAAGGAGAAAGGGGGGAGGGAGCGGGAGCGAGAGAGGGAGAGGGAGAGGGAGGAAGGAGAGGAAGAAAGCAAGAGAGGAAAGAGGGCAAAAGCAAGAGAAGAAACAAAGAGCAAGAGAGTGAGGAGGGGGCAAACTGCCCCTTTTATTGTGTGGGGCATAGCATGTCTGGCTGGTGGTCAGAAGACTGGGGATAGGGTCCAGCTAGAATGCTGAAGCTTGGGGCATTGTCTGCCTGATAGAGCACACATCATCTGTGCGGGCAACTGTGAGGGGTTGTGAGTGAAACAGGAACCAAAAAGACTCAGGAGTTATGGCTGAGCTTCTTCTGCCTCCTGCAAACAGAAATTGCCTTCAGAGGCTCCAGGGCCCAAAGTCAAATACTCTACTGTGCTTAAGTCTTCTGAGCAGATCACTGCCCCACACTGCCGCACATCTGATGACTCTCTCTCTCTCTCTCTCTCTCTCTCTCTCTCTCTCTCTCTCTCTCCAACAGTTGTTCCTTCTCTTTAATTTATGAAGAACATTCCAAAGAGCTTTTCTCCATAAAGAGAACAATTATATATAGATTGACTCAATGAATCCTTTTCTTCATAGTGTTCCACTTACTAAGGGCAACAGATGGACATTCTAAAGCCATTAATAAATGCAGATGAAAGATGATATGCATGGTGGCTGGCTGCGATATGTTCAACAGAGTTTTACCAAGATAAAACAATGACTTCAGCAAAGATGAATGTTCCCCAGTTTTTTAATAGCTGAGTCAACACTCATTTTACTAAGTAGTAAACACATGCCATATTAACTGGCAATTTGCAGGTACTTAATATTTATATAAATGTATCATGCACTGTGTTCAGCAGTTTATTGTAGATCTCAGCAAGCAGTTTTAGAAGCAGAACTCATAATTATTTTGTAATTTAATTTAAAATGGTAGAGGACTAATCAAGCATGTTGTTAATAAGAAAAAAATATCAAATGAAGAAACCACACAGCTGCTAATTTACATAATCTGTACTGGTTATCCTGACCACAATTGTAGACTGTAACTCTAATGGGAAGCTTTAGGTTACGGTTTTCTCACACAATTCTCCACTTCTCTCTTGACTTTTCAGAAATACAGTCAAGGAAAACATGGAATATATACACAGACATAACCTTGAACCAATATGGCTTACATAAAAAGGATGATTACCGAATCCAAACGCATACAAGGTTAACAAATTTAGGGATGCATGTGGTAACTGGATACTTGAATGCCAAATTAGTGTCGCCATTTTCAAATAAGCTTGAGAATTAGGTTTTGAAATGTTTGACAGTGCCTAATGAGCCATCATCATAAGCAATAGAGTGTTAAGATGCAAAGAGGAAAACATTATTTGAAATGCAATTTTCCTTATTACTTTTAAATTTTTCACAATATTATTTTCTTAACACAAATAACATGTTAACCATTATGTCTTTCTCGTTTAGATCTAGAACCAACGAAATCTGACAAAAGCAAATAAAGCAAAAAAAAGAAACAAAGAAATGAACTGAAAGTATATATTAGCATATTCTTTGATAGTAAACTTACTTAAGACTTTACTTTTACTCTCCTGAGCCCAGATCATTTAGCTCTGTGACTCATCTGTTAAACACGTTAGTGCTGGAACATTTATTAAAAAGGCATTTTTAACTGTGGGATGACAACCTCACCCCTCCACTTGATGATGCCCTGTCTTTCTACTGAAGATGGAACATACAAGTTGCCCCTCGCCACTGTAGAGCACTTCATCCAAGGTCCCTCCCTTTGAGTCCTGAGAGTCTTTCACTTCCCAGGTCTTCCATATATTCTAGAGACTCTCCCCGACCTCCTACCTGCTGAGTTTTCCTGTTTCCATTCTTTCTGCTGGCCCTCAGAGCTTCAGTTCTCTTCCCCCCATACATGATCATGTTCCCCCCTTCCCCTCCCTGTCCCCTTTCCAACCCAGGACACTCCCTCCTTCTGCCCCTTTGACTGCTTTCTTTCCCCTCTCAAGTGAGATTGGGGCATCCTTACTTGGGCCCTTCTGCTTACTAACCTTGTTGAGTTCTGTGGATTGTGTCCTGGGTATTCTGTACTTTTTTGGCTAATATTCAATTAGTAAGTACATACCATGCATGTCCTTTTGGCTTTGAATTACCTCACTCAGGATGATAATTTATATTTCCATCCATTTGCCTGCAAAACTCATTATGTCCTCATTCTTAATAGCTGAGTAGTACTCCATTGTGTAAATGAACCACATGTTCTGTATCCATTCTTCCATTGTGGGACATCTGGATTGTTTCCAGCTTCTGGCTATCACAAATAAGGCCTCCATGAACATAATGGAACACATGCCCCTGTGGCATGGTAGGACATCTTTTGGCTCTATGCTCAAGAGTGTTGTAGCTGGGTCTTCAGGTAGATCTATTTCCAGTATTCGGAGGAACCTCCAGATTGGTTTCTAGAGTAGTTGTACCATTTCCAATCCCACCAGCAATGGAGGAGTGTTCTTCTTTCTCCACATCCTCTCCAGCATCTACTGTTGCCTGAGTTTTTGATCTTATCCATTCTGATTGGTGTAAAGTGGAATCTCAGGGTCATTTTGATTTGCATTTCCCTGATCACTAAGGACTTTGAACATTTCTTTAAGTGCTTCTCAGCCATTCCAGCCATTCGAGCCATTCCAGCCATTCCAGCCATTCCAGATTTCCCTGTTGTTTCATGAAGTCTCATTTTTCAATTCTTGATCGTAGAGCCTGAGCCATTGGAGTTCTGTTTAGGAAATTTCCTCCTGTGCCAAGGAGTTCAAGGCTCTTTCCCACTTACTTTTCTATTAGATTCAATGTATCTGGTTTTATGTTGAGATCCTTGATCCTCTTGGACTTGAACTTTGTGCAAGGTGACAAATATGAATCTAGTTTCTTTTCTTTTTTTTTTTTTTTTTTTTTTTTTTTTACATACAGACTGCCAGTTAGAATAGCACCATTTATTGAAGATGCTTTCTTTTTTCCTTTGTATATTTTTGGCTTTTTTGTCAAAGATCAAGTGTCTATAAGTGTGGGGTTTTATTTCTGTGTCTTCAACTCTATTCCATTGATCAACATTGTTTCTGACTGAAAGAACTGCAGGGACAAAACATGGAGAAGAGCATGAGAGAAATGAGGTCCAACCACGTGCCCAAATTGGGATTCAGTTCAAGGGGAGGCCCAAGGCCTGACACTGTAACTGATGATGTGGTATGCTTGCAGACAGTAGCCTAGCATGACTACAGGCAGAGAGGCCTAACAAGCAGCTGAAAGAGTCAGATAAGGATACTAGCACCCAAGCAATGGACAACGGAAGCTGTGGACCCCTGTGGTTGAATAGGGGAAGAGCTGGAAGAAGCTGAGGAAGAGGGCAACCCCACTGGAAGACCAGCAGTCTCAACTAATCAAGACCTCCGAGATCTGTCAGACACTGAGCCACCAACCAGGCAGCATACACCAGCTGATATGAGGGCCCAAATACATATACAGCAGAGGACTCTCTGGTCTGGCCTTATTGAAAGAAGATGCACCTAACCCTACAGAGACTTGAGGCCCCAGGGAGTAGGGAGGTATGGTGGTGTGGGGGTGGGGGGTGGGAACATCCTCTTTGATACTGAGGGGAGGAGGTATGGGGATGGGGGAGCAGTCAGGAGTGGCAGATTGGGAGGGGGATGAAAACTGGACTATAAAAAAGGATTAAAGAATGAATTTTAAAAAACCTTTTTAAGGTAGGTATGACAGTTATGAAAAATTCACTGATAGTGTCAATCTCCCTAGATTACTGAAAATAATCCACATCATCCTTTGTAGTGAGATCTGAAGGCAGACTTTATATGTGGTTGTTACAGTTTGAGTTAGTGTTTGTCCATGGGAAGTACTTCTGTCCCACAAACAGTTGAGTGGGAAGTTACCTGTTTGCCACAGGGGCCATTTCATGAATTCCCAGGGAAAGGGGACATAGGGCCTGCTTCAGTACAGCCTAGCATATAGAAGCAGGCTTAGCCTAGACAGGCAGGCCCATACCCTCCATTACTTTGGTTTGAATCTGTGAGATTTCTTCCCTTTGATATTTGATTCATGCCTCTCAGTTTTTCTTATTTGGTTTTATTAGTGTAAGTAATGTTCTTTGTTTGCCAATTCCATTAGTCTAAAAATCTTAGTGACAGAAGTACCAGTACTCCAATGTTCAAAAAGAAAGGACGAGTGTTTTTAGGTTCAGTGTACTCAAACCACTGGTTTGCACTGCTCAGCTTTCTGCTTACCAGACATTTGGATCTTCCTTCCCCAAAAACTGGGCTAGAACCTTCATTAAAATTCATTTTCAACTGCATGTTTATTCACTTTTCTTTTTTTCAAGTATGACATGGTTATTCCCCTAAGTTTGAAAACATCCATCTGAAATATTGTTGTCTTTTTTCCCAGACACCTGTAAACTGCTTTGACTAAAAAAAAAATCACAATGGACTGGTGAGCGAGGTTATTCTGAGCCACCCTGACTTTGGTTAAACAAATATCAGATAAATAAACAAAATACATTTTCTGTCTTAATTCCTTTTGAATCCAACAAGAAGGCATTTTTTTGTACAAGCATGTCAATCAATTAAACAGGAAAATATCAGACAACTAGAGAATGTTAGAAAATAGAGCAGACAAGAGAATGTCATCTGAAACTACTCTCCTTGTTTTATATTCAGAAACTGAGGCCCACTGAATGGGAATTGTCAATGGTTTCATTGGGCTTAACAGAGCTAAATATAAACTACTTTACCTAGAAATGCAATAATATCCACATTTTGACTGAAATACACTCAACAAAAAGAAGTATACAGGAATGGATGGAGGAATATATATAAGACAAACTACAGTAAAAGCTCAGCCATAAAATCTAGATTATGAAAATATTTTCATTCACTGTAAATCTCTATCCAGTATCATATATTTGAAATATTAATAGCAGGCGTCCGAACAACTGGACCATGGGCTTACCCTTACTCTGTTGCCTGCCTAGGGATCCTATTCCCCTAAGTGGCTGCCTTGTTTGCCCCAGTAGGAAAGACTGTTCATAGTCCTGTAGTAATTTTATGTGCCAGGGTGGATTGCTACCCAGTGAGGATGTCCCCCCCCCACAAGAAAAGGGGAGAGAGGATTGAGGGAGGCACTGTGGGGAGAGGGGAGCTGCGATTGGAATATAAGGTGAAGAAATAAATAAATAAATAAATAAATAAATAAATAAATAAATAGGGGAAATTAAGAAAAAATGTTGAATATTTTAATATTGCAATATGTATAAAGTTGGTAAAAATGTATTAAGAGAAGGATTGAATTAAGCCATAATACCTGTGATATTATTGAGAAAACTCATTTTAAGGCTCTCAGTGGCAAGAACAAGGGACTCCAATGTAATGAACACCTAGTAGATTCCCCAATGCTTCCCTTATTTAAGGATCCTCCTATTAAAGAACCACAAACACAAAGGCCAAAGTAGTCCATTTGCACTTGGGAGGCAGAGGCAGGCAGATTTCTGAGTTTGAGGTCAGCCTGGTCTACAGAGTGAGTTCCAGGACAGCCGGGGCTACACAGAGAAACCCTGTCTTGAAAAACCAAAAGAAACAACAACAACAGAAACAATAAGACATTAAGGTGGATGTTGCTGAATTTGAGGCAAAACATTTCTTGATGATGGTTATCTTCAGCTTGTGGTCACTGAGCTACACATATTCCAGGATAGGCATGAAGGTGATATAAAATCATAAACTTATTTAAAACATTCTGGTTTTATTTGTTTGTTTTTGAGTATGGTTTGGTTTGTTTACAACTCAATTGTGTAGTTCTAGAGCATGAGCTTTGTAGATGACATCATGTCGCAATGTCTAAAGTTTGGCCATCCCTGCTAGAACTTGGTAGAATCTTAGCATAATCTACGAGCTTGAGTTAGCGAGATGTTTGAGTTCTTGAGAGCCAAGAGAAGTTGTAAGTTACATGTATTGAAAAAGACATTTAATTCAGAGTTCTTGTGAGAGTCTGTTTTATTTGGAACTTTAGATATTTTTACAAATCAAAATTGAAGGCAACCAGTGACAGTTATCACTACTGAGTAACCTAAGTTAATTTCCAAAGGTATTTTAGTCTGGGTATGAAATATGTCACTAATAACTTGATGTTGCCTAATGGGATAATAATTATGATTTGATTATTATAACATTGAGATATACTCAATCAAGACCATCTTTATCTTCACAATCATAACTTAAATTAGGCTGTAACTTAATTGTCATAACTTAAATGTGTGCTATAAAGATGCTGTAGCTGTGTACCCATTCCTGTTCTCAGAGCAGCACTACTGACTTCAATAGTGCTAGTCAGCAAGACTAAACTGCCTTAAACTGGCCAGAGCAAGATAGCTCACAGCTGTCATGAATGGAGCCAAAGGCCAGTGGCCATAAAGTCTCAGGATGGCCTCACAGGCTCCCTCCAGGGGAAACGGTTTCAAATGGGTCATGAGAACACACAAGGTCAAAAGCTGAGATCTCAGCCACAGTACAGAGCCAAGGGTTTCAGATGGCCGGAGAAGATTAAAGCAAGAGACAAGAAGTCATAACTGGCAGAGGAAGATGCCCTAGACCAATCCTGGAGATGATGTGTCTGGCAGTAGATTAGGTAACCTGGTTGAAGAGTCCAGGGTGTGGAAACTACCGACTAGTTTCCAATAATGTCTGGCAGCCTTCTCATGAATCTAATTTGATCCACATAAAAATAGCCCTGTAGACCAAGCCTGACTTAAGCACTTTTTTTCTAGTTGTGCAGTACAGTGATACTTACAAAAGATCTTCAAGTATCATGCAAGATTGAAAATTTTAAAAGTGTCTTGATCATTTAAAAGTATCTACCCCTTATGTATGTCTTTGTGTAAACTGACAAATTTCCTTCTAGTCCTGCCTTTCTTAGTAATTAGTGAGATGTGTCCATTTTGTTGCTTTACTATGGTCAGAAATGGATATGGTGACTCTATGAATTACAAAAGTCAGTTTTTATTTTAAGTCACTCTATAATTGTTTTTAGGTAATGCACTCTATGTGTCTCATGCCCTGATAGGCAATGACCATGCAATGATGAGTGAAAATAGACGCAATGAGTTGTGTCTAGAAGTGATACTGACAGGTCAGTACTTTTTAGAATCCTGATTTTCATGAACAGCTTTGAAGGACTGAAAAATTAGAAAATCTTCAAATTACTTTAGATTACAAACTTGATTTTGATTACATGATCAGATTTGTATTTTTACAAGATGACCTCAGTTACTCTGTATAGGACGGACTGATGGAGATAATTAGAAAAATGAAGGATCAAAGATTTAATCAATATGATAATTAGGGAAATGTGGCAATATTTTTAAACAATTATTTATGACTGATAAGAAATAGAAGTTGTTGAAAATTTGCAAAAACTCTGTACTTTGAACAAAGCGTTTGTCAGGCTTTTCTAGGTCCTCTGGTTGACTAGTTTCTCCCAGGGGTTTTCCTTGTGTCCCTATGAAATTAAGTGTGAGTATAAATCCTATTAAATTGCTTTGTCCAAAATTACTATCCTTGGTAAATGACCACACTTGGTATCTTATAGCAAAGCTGCCTCAACCACAGTTCTCTTGAGCTAGTCTAGGAAGAATCAGCCTTACTTATAATATTATCTCTCCATAACTTTCCACTTATTAAACCCCTAACAGAATTTTTATTAGATATTCTCATTTACTCTTTTTGAAATTAAGGATCGAGTTCTTTCTCTCTTATAAAGTTCACACCCACATTTCTCCAATTTTTCTACCAGTTATAAAGCCTCTCATTTTTTTGAGATAGGAGTAAAAACCAGGCCTGGTTAATTTATTTAGAATGTTGAAGTGTATTACAGTTTATAACTAGGATATAAAGTTCAGATAATATGTTTGATTATATTAACATTAAGATACAAAACATTTAGAGCAAAAGATGATGTGCCAATAAACAAAATGCTTTCTGATGAAGTAGCAAATCTGCAAACTATCTAAACTATTAGTTCACAGAGAAGATAAAAGAAGACTCATGTGAAGTTAGAGGGGAGGAATGGTCTTGGTTTTCATTGGCATCACAAGAGTCTCAGTAAAAACTCCTTATAAACATTGATGTAAAACTCTCTTTTTTACAAATAAAGTATAGCAGGTAATTTTTAAAATTATAACCAAATGCATCATTTTTTAGAGATAACATCCATGGAATGATACATACATTGACATGACAGTTAATTTATTTCCCTTATAAATATTCTTTTATCATACAGAGAGAGCATCTCAATAATAATAGCTTCATAACACCTTAGAGACTACTCATAGTATACATAGTCATATCACTTTATAGACTTTTTGCTTCAAAGGAAAACTTTACTATTTTACAAATATTAAGTATGAATATTTTATGCTGACAAAATAGATACATAAAAGATATGATATTGAAGAAGATATAGCGGGTTCTTTTATCGATGTCATGTTCAAAGATTCTGGTTGAAATACAGAAAGGCCTAAGTTCCCCTTCATTAACCATTATAGTTCAACTATCTATGGCTGTCTCAATTACTATTAATTTTATTTCATAAGTCACAATGAAGAGGGAGAAACCTGTAGGATATCTGAAGTGACATATCATATTTTAATACAGAAGTATTTCATTTTAGTGATCTGGATATGATAGAGGCATCAGGAAATGAGCAGTGACATTGAAGTCAGTAAACCTAGGTTTAAGTATTGTTTCTTTCACATAGTAGACATGCAGCTTGGCAGCACATTATTTCTGGGCATATTATATTCCATAAGCATATGCAGATTTGCTTCATTTGCAAAGTAACTAGAAAACCTAAAATCAAATTTAGAAAGTCTCAATCATACATTGCTGTAAGGATGAAAGTCACTAAGGAAACAGGTTTCTTGAACTCCTATGACTAGTAAAAATCAAAGATAAGTGCATCTCAGCTTTCACTAGAGAATGCTCTTATTGCAGTAGGTAGTGCTTGATACAGAGACTCCTGACTCTTCACAGTGCTGAGAAAATGCTACTGTGCATGTACAGTCATAGATGGGACAATCAACACTTGACCTAAGGTTCAGGGTCCATCAAAGAAGAAGGAGTAAAAAGAATGTTAAGAGCCTGAGAATAGGGAGGAGGTCTATGAAATGCTGTCCTCTGAACATGACATTCATACACATGAATTCAAAATAGCTGTTGTCACCTATACAAGACTTATAAAGAATCAAGCCAGTAAAAATTTTTAGTATAGATAAGTGTTTCAAAGGTCATATCCCTAGCTGAAGAACTATTGACAAATGTTACCTACTGAAGGAGAAGAAGGACTAACTTTTCTTCAGTGATGTGGTCCATGGAAGGAGGCCAATACTTCCATAGATGACACTAAACACATGCACATATGAGCAGCATTAGTTGAGCTCAGTAGTTCATTTCAAAAATAAAAAGAGGGTAGGGAATTAGAGAGGAACTTGTTGGAGGTTAGCTGGGGGGGGAGAGAGAGAGAGAGAGAGACAGAGAGAGAGAGAGAGAGAGAGAGACATAGAGAGAGAGACAGAGAGAGACAGAGAGACAGAGACAGAGAGACAGAGACAGAGACAGAGAGACAGAGACAGAGAGACAGAGACAGACACAGACGCAGAGACACAGAGACAGACAGAGAGACAGAGAAGAACATGCTCCAAATACATGATGTTTATATATTAAATTCTCAAATAATAAGTTCAAAATGTATTTAAATAGCTTTTATGATGAAAACAATACTGCCTATCTTTCAAAATAAAGTTAGTTGAAAAATAAAGTATATAAGTCACAGTTATTAAGAGAAATGAAAAGAAACTACGTTCATACATATTGTGCTCTAGTGAAGGCCTAGATAGATAGATAGATAGATAGATAGATAGATAGATAGATAGACAGATAGATAGGTAGATAGAGGGTATTTTGTTTTAAATAAATAAAATAAGCTGTAAAATTATTGAAAAGTCTCAATACTTAAATAAAGCTAATAAGGAGCTATCTGGAATGATCTCCCCTACACACAACAATTTCACACAGCACCAGTATAGCATACTTGGGATGTTTCAGGGCGATGATAGACCCTGTTGCAAAACTAGATGCATGGCACCTGAGAAATGAAATCAGATTTTATCCTCCAGCCTCCACATGCACATGTACACATGTTCGAAATATACACGTCTTCCCATGAACATGCACAAGCAAAAAGTTAAAACAAAATGATATCATTTTATAAAATACACTTATATTTTATAGTCTAAATATTCCTTAAAATAATAATAATAAATTCAACTGCCTGAAGAATACCTGATCAATCCTATTTTGCCATTGAAACTCGGACAGGTAATATGCTGTTCCTGATTTCATGCAACTGGTAAATTTGGTCCTCACTAAAACACAATTGCAAAAGTAGCCAGGGCAGCTTCACTGTCACAAATGCTGTAAGAGTAACCACAATGTAAAATAACAGAGCATTTAATACTGTATCTAATATTGAGTGGATTGATGGCTTTTTCTATGAATACCAAGTTTCTAATATTAATGAAAGTATGCAAATAGTAACTTTTTCCTCACTCTGTTTAACAAAGGATAAGGTAAAAAAATGGACATTTGTTGTGTGGTATTGCTTTACTATAGGTAAAGCACAACACTAATAAATACCTGCATATTAACAATGGATAGTAGGACAGACACTTCTGTCTTCTATCTGTGCCTACCTTCCTAGTCTTTACTGAATTTCCTCCCTTTCACTGTATTTTTCCCTTTCTCTCAGAAAAAAAAAATGTTTTTTAAAAAAATTCAAACAAATATACATTATGAACATATTAAGACACCCCATGGAAAAGTGATGTTCCTTACATAATAGATTCACCCTGTTAAACTTTTCTTGTAGTATTTTCTGTGAGAAATTTTTATTGTATTTTGTCATTGATGTCCTCATGAAACAGATATCTTCATTTCTTTATGGTTGAGTAGATAAAATTTCTAAGAAGTGCAATCTCTCAAGGGTTACACAGCAATGAATATAGGCAGAGCAGGAACTCAAAAACATCATCTAATTTCAAGTGCCAAGTTATTCTGTCCATGTTGCCCACCAATAAGAAGAGATCTTTTTGAAGGACCAATATCAAAATTACTGACACTGCAATTTGCATCCCAAAACACCTTTCTGAAATTGAGGTTATGTAAGCAGATGTGATGCATTCCAAATTTTGTCTACTCTTTGGCTGATGTATTTCCACGGTTTACACTATAATTATGAGTTACTGCTGTTTTTAAATCCTTGAAATGAAAAAGTAAAGCATGTTCAATATTTACATTTCATTTTTGTTGGTCTTACTCATTTTATTGTTATTCAATTTCACATTGCAATTTTATGATTTTTTTCACTTGCATGAATATTAACCAGAATAGGAAATGTGTGCTCAGCGATTCAAATGCATGGAGATTTTAAAGGATTGGGGTAACAAAATCTAATTAGGGTGACAGTGATATGTTCTTAAAAGAAAAACAATCTTTCAGAGACGTGAAAATTACTGCCATGTCATTGTGTTCCTTCAGACTGCACTGTACACAAAGCTAGCAAATAAAGAGCGTGGGAATCATTCTCTTCAAATCCATCGAGGTCATTAAAAACATCATGCTTGTGCTGCATTTTGTATATTTTTAGTGTACAAGATGATGTTTCTCCTCTCAAAGGGCCTGACTGTTCATCACTGCTGGTTGACTGACTCTGGATGACTGATAATTATCTACAAAACACTGTAAAGCAAGCAACTAAAAAGTCATCTCTTTTCTACACATTATTTGCTGCATTTTCCAAGTTTTATCCTAGACTACTTCAGTTGGTAATAAATAGGACCAAGATTTTATGTTGTTCCTCCATCTCATCATCTCTCAGCTATCAAAATCTTTTTTGTCATCACTTTATGATACACAAACAAATATTTTTTGGAATAATTAATATATGTTGATATTTGGGTCAACTAGTTATTTTTTTGAAATCTTCAACATGATG
>JADRCC010158329.1:0-16135 GCA_019843855.1 Hylomyscus alleni
AAAAAAAAAAAAAAAAAAAAAAAAAAAAAGAAAGAAAGAAAGAATGGTTAAGAAGAGAGATCCCCTATTCTCTTCTAATTAGACCTCTAGGTTTCCATCAGAAATAATTTCCCATGATCTATTTTTTTCCTGAGCATGCAACTTAGTTTGTAGAGTGCTTGCTTAGCATGTAAGAAGCCCAAGGTTTCATCTCTAGCACTGCATGCCTGTAGCCCCAGCATTTGGAAGAAACAAGAAATCAGAACTTCAAAGTCATTTCAACAACATAGTGTATTAGAGGCCAATCTGGTATACATGAGACATTGTCTTACAAATTAATTCCAAATTGGTTCTCTTACTCCTCATTATCACTAACTTTCAGGCTGAACATAGTTGACTAAATGACTGATCCCCCAAATTCCCACTGCCAACATTCATGTACTTTGCCATGTGATACTGCACTGCCTTTCACTAAAGGCAGAATGCACTTCCCTTCGCTATGTAGCTTGTCCATTTGACTAATTTTAGCCCCTGAATTTGTGAAGAAGTGACAATGTAATAGTTTTGTGTCTTGCCTTAAAATATCTCATTTCTCTGCTCAAGAACCATGGGCATTGCTGCTAGTATCATAAGAAGAACATACTACCACTCTCTTTTACAGGAAGAGTATAAGTACATGGAACAAAGAAAAAGCCTCTGGCTCAACTGAGGTCAATGGAGCCATCCTAGGCAATATACAGATGAGCTAGAATAAATGCTTACTGATATGTGCCGCTGAGTTTTAAAGTACTTTATCATAGGTAACCAATATGTAAGGTTTGATAGGCCTTCTACAAAAGTATTTTGGGACCATAATAAATATCTACAAGAACTGAAAATTGACTTGACACATGTACTAACCTTTCTAATATAGGAACTTATCATCGAGCTCAAACACCAGCTTTCATTGAAAGCTTACTCCCAGCCTCAGTTATTTCATATGTAAAATGAACACAATAATAATACTTCTATCACAGGGTTGATACAAGCTCAAAAGATGATGCATGATAACTACTTAACACATATATTACATAAGTGATAAGAACATGGATGGGGTGAAAATGTAGTAACTTCCATGATATTGTTAAAGAGGGGAAAGTAAATATTTTGAAAATACTAACATTAAAATATTTCCCTTTGACTACAAATTTCTGATATGGGTTTTATCTCAGAGGAAGATCATATGCTTAGCATCTATGATCCTCTACATGCAGTTGCCAACACCTAAATCTAAACTTGAAATGGGGTTAAAAGCTTTTTATTCTCCCTTACTAACAAATAATAACTCTTCTTTAATGTCAAAGGATATAAGAAACCTATAAGGAACTAAGTACATCACAGCTCAAATATACAAAGTCTATACAAACTAATGCAAAATGAATCTCTATTTTTCCAGGTATGGTAATGTACTCTAGAGGGTCAGGGAGGAAGATCATGAACTCAAAAATAGCTTGGCACACATAATAAGACCCTGTCTCACAAACAACACAATCTTTGCTCATGCTCTCCCAGGGAGTACACACATCTCTGTCAGCAAAATTTAGTTTCCTGGAGGAGATTTCTTTCAGAGGAAGCCAGCCTTTGAAAAACTGGATGTCTTCCAGGACTGTTGTGCCTGGTGGGACTGACAACACACTGCCAGCTGAGACAGAACACACAAGTATCTGCTTTGTTTAAAACATGGGCAAATAAATAAGACATTATATTAGCTAAGTTATCTAGATAGATATTTGGCTTATAGCATCCTTTAAATGTAAAAATGTATCCCTTGGCTTTTGAAATGGCAGTTTAAAGGCCTAGCCAAGTTCTAGTCTTGGCTTGTATTAGACACTGAATTTTAAAAGTACATAAATTATACAGATCACTCCTCTCATCATTTTCAGATAAGGAAAGTGAACCTGGTCTATTACTATTCATTTAGAGTGTAGTTATTTTTAATAGCAAAAAGGAGCTTTACTACTTAGTATTTAACCCATTTTCAGATGAAATAACTGAACCTTACAAAGGCATGGTTTGTTACAGGAGAAATAGGACCAGAGCAGAAAGCAGGGGCATCTGATTTTGTCTGGAAAAAAATGGCCAGGGATAAGATAGCACTATGTGAAAGTAATAACTCTGGGCCTAGAAGGTTACTGCAGCACTATTAGCCTACATGAAGTTTCAAGTCTTCTCCCAGGAGTATACATTTTCTAAATGCAAACAGAATTCTACCTAAAATACCATAACCAGGGAGGACATCTTTGAAGGAAAAGTGTGATTACTTCTGACAAGTATGATATAATACAAAATTAATTAGTAGCAATAGATCATATGATGTTATGGTTTAAAACTTAGAGATCACAATAAGCATATGTATATAGGCAGGTATTGTATAGCAGTTTCCTCCAAGATTAAACCCTTTCATCTTGGAGGGAGGTTCTTTAAGACAAAGGATGCTTACAGGGATGTGAGATGTCAGGGAAGATGAAACATTTCATACTGTAGAGAAGCTGGTTAAAACTGGAAGTATACAACTCAAAATAGTTTCAGGGGGTCCCTGAACCTGACTTGGTCCATTAGGCCCTTCCCTCCCTAAGAGTATATAAGCAGTAATAACTGCTGAGCGACACATTCAGACCGACTGAGCTGTCTAGAAGATGTTCAGACTGAGCAGCCCAGAAGAATCAGAGATCAGCCAAACAACCTGGAAGAAGCTGAACTTCCTTAAATTAACAGAGACCAGTCAAGATCAGACCAATTGAGCCACTGGGAGAAGACACTCACTTTCCAACCCATTGAGCTGCCTAGAGCTTGTGCAGTATGCTCTAGGTTCCCAGCTTTGTGGTCTATCACCCATGCTGGGGTAGACTTTGGTAATACAGTTGTTTTTGAGTGATTCCTGCTCCTTTAAGTAACTCTTCAACCATATTTCTATAAGTAGCCCCAATAAAACTCATTGGTTCACCAAGTTGAATTTTGGCAATATCTGAACTTTGTACCTTAGTAAGTTCCCTATATGGGGTAAGTATATCTCCCCAGAAATAGTGTCACACAACCGTGGGAACCTTCCATAAAAGCTCGTAATATACTTATAAAAATCTGGGTAATTAAATGTGGTCCAAAAGAAAGAAGGTAGGTCAGGGAGTGAAGACAGAAGGAGGTGGGTGGGTGGGAGAGCACCCTCACAGAGGCAAGGGATGCAGGGATGGGACAGAGGGTTCCCGAAGGGGAGACCTGGAAAGGGGAAAACATTTGAAATGTAAATAAAGAAAATATCCAATAAAAAATAAATAAATAAAAGAAAGAAGGTAGGAGTCATAATGTAGGACCTGTCGCAAACTGCCACCCATTTTCTGTGCATCTTGCAGGGGTCAATTTCCCTTGATGATTCTTGAATACATTCTCTTTACAGATAGGAAATAAGAAAAAATTCTCTAGTGTTTATTAAAGTGGCACAGACAATTTTTTTTCTCTTCCCTGCCTTCTGAGTATACTCTAAAAGTTCCTGATTAAGTTATAACATTTCTGCTCATAAAATTCCATGATTAGTGGTCAGACCTCATAGCCAGCTTAACAGTCTTCCTCCTTCCTATTTCTTTAGCTATCAAGCAGGCAAACATCATTCTCAGGGCAAGGAGAGCCATTTTTCTAAGCCAAGGGGAGTATTATTCTTCCCATTTGTCCTTGCCAATTACTGACCTAAGAGCTGGCCCACAACTTAGCCTATGAGATATAAGGAAAAGTCTGCTGGCAGTCTTGAGAAGACATTTGTCTCTCTAGACAAAAGAATAAAAATGGCATATTAATGGAGCCCTTCTTTCTTACTGAAAAATGACAATGTAATATATTAACCTGTGGCATCTATGGCCTTGAAGTAACATCTAAGAGAATTGTAGTACGAAGAATTGGAGGTAACTTAGGGAAACTTGGGATCTCCTACCCTCCAGAGCTCTTAACAACAAATGGTGTCATCGTATTGGGTAATTTTATGCATCGACATGGCTAGGCCAAATGTTGTGAGCAACAATATTTGAGCAAAATATCTGGTCAAATACTAGTCTAAGGGTTGTTCTTAAGGTACTTTGTAGACAACAAGTAACATTGAATCAGTGCATTTTGAACAAACCATATTATCTAGCAAAATGAGTGTGAGACTCACCTAATATAGAGGCTTTAGGAAATAAAGTTTTCAAATCAACAAAGGAAGATATTTCCATACATCAATTGCAATTTCGTCTCTTATCTAGGTTTCCAACCTTGTTAACTCCTACAATCATTTCCTTAACTCTCTACTCCCCACCCCAGCCCCGATACACTCCTGAACTTATGAATGGACTATGTCCTGATAAATCCATCATAAGCTGAAAAAATGTTTTAATTCAGAAATCTATCAACTACACTTAACTTCCTCAATATCAAAAACAGAGCCAGGCATGGTAGCAAGTGCCTGTAATAACAGCACCTGGAAGGCTGAGATGAGAAGTTTGAGGCCAGCCAGGACCATTTAACAAGACTTTGTCACAAAATTTTTAAAGAACTTATAGGCTTGGAGTTTTAGCTTTGTGGTGGAGCACTTGCCTGGCAATGCACAAATCTCTAGATGCAACCATCAAGTAAGGGGGCAAAAGGTTAGTAACACAGTATATCATCAAGTAGGACTTGTTTTTTGTGACCATGTGGCCAACTTGAACTATGGCTTACTGCCACCACCCAACATCGATCGCAACAGGGCATCATAATACATTTGGTCAGTCTGAGAAACATTAAAGTTCAAATTTTAAGTACACTTTTTACTGAATGCATATTGCATTAGCTTTTTACTGAATGCATATTGCATTAGCAACATAGTAAAAGAATTATGAAGTAAAGCCATCATATAGTAGAGAGCATATTTACACACATCTTATTAATACTCTTCTTTGGAGAATTCTAACACATGATCTAATCCTGCATTAGGGATAATTTTTGGGCAAATGACTCATTCAGTCACTTTTATCCTGGATACTCATTATTTCTCCAACCATCCTGAACATTACTAATGTCCCAGGAGACAAACTAGAATTTCCACAGCTCCACTTATTAATGAAATCTAGCAGTTAGAATTAATTGTGCTAAGCAATTTAATTTTATGCTTCTCTGGTGTAAAGAAAGAATGAACTAAGTAGAAGTAAAGAAAGGAATCCTTCTGGATATAGGCTTTGAAATTGAGTCCTGGCTCTACCATTTTGTAGACCATGTGACCTTGAATAAGTTCTTATCCTCTCAGAGCCTTTGCTGCCTCACTGGTAAAATAACAAATACCTTCTTCATGGGGTGGCGTTAGAATGCTGTGTTCTTGCCACACATCGCAGCCTCATGCATAGTAAGAACCAAAATGTCTGCTAGCTCCTACAGGTTTTTTTTCTATTTAACAATATAATTTTTTTTACTTGACCTATATAGTAACCATGAGAAATGCATAGTTATATTCATGTGTTTAGAATTAAGTAAAATCTCAATCACACTAGAAACACATCAAGTGAAGCAGCTAAGGACTTGTGACAGTTGGTATTTCCTCAGGGGTAGGAAGGGGAAGAATATCCAAATTACAATCTAAAGCAAAAGGGGATATGCTCTGATTCCCCACCTCTCCTTGTACTTCAGCAGTAACACTGAAACCAGCTGATAACAGCAAAGAAACAAGATCATGTAAGGCCCTGTTCACCGAAGAAAGATGACTCTCAGGAGTTATAAACTGCTGTGATGGCACACTGAAATGGAAAGGGCACTGGGAAGGTTAAGGTAGACATAACAGTCTCGTTTTGATTATGTAAGAGAAGGAAAATGTTGGTGACTTTGTTCTGTGACACAATTCCTCAGTGCTGCAGGATCACAGAAGAGATGGAAAACAAACGTGACTTTTTCCTAGATCAAGTTCTACTGCTATCATTTATTATGAGGATGGTATTCTCTTTCTAACTCCGCTTTTTAGGCTAAATGTTGTTACTTTCCTGTGTCTCAGAGATGGAACACTTTGTAAAAGCATCTTATCCAGGTACCTATTCTGAGCCAGGGACTTTGCATCCATGGTCACATTTGGTGTTAAATAGAAGTGTTTGCTAGAGAGTAGATTTGTCCACTCAAGGGACTTCCTTCTTTATTACAAAGAGTTTATAAATACTTGATAAACCAAATTCTTTTGCATTTTTCTAAATTAGGATATATTTTCTGGAAAGTAACACAAAGCTCTGTTATATTAATGGTGGCAAGTGATGGTAAAAATTACAACCACCACCTAGGGATCATTTGATACTAGCTCCAGTAAAGATGCAT
This sequence comes from Hylomyscus alleni, assembly GCA_019843855.1. NCBI lineage: Eukaryota > Metazoa > Chordata > Mammalia > Rodentia > Muridae > Hylomyscus > Hylomyscus alleni. The sequence goes on from JADRCC010158329.1 coordinate 6,310, forward strand.
AGATGCTACTACAATGCAGATATATATGGATAGGAGGGAGGGAGGGAAGGAGGGAAGGAGGGAAGAAGGGGGAAAGAGAGATCTTGAAAAGTATTTCAAATGCACACAAGATGCCATATAAAGCACTTTTATGGCAATAGTTTTGCACTCACAAGCATGGAAACAGCTATCAATGAACAAAACAAGCTAAAGATGCCATAACACATTATATGTTTTTTTTTATTTGTAGATTATAGCTCTGAATCTTCAGATGATAATTTGGAGTAACATTAGCTACCAGGAGAGTAAAGGTGGACCATGGTAGCAGAGCTCTTGAGGGGGAAACAAGGACATAGATGCTATGAAGGGGGAAAAGAGAAAAATTGAGGAGGGTAGTTACCTGAAAAGAATGGAGTAAAGGCAACACAAAAGGGAGAAAAACAAAGAAAGGATAAGTAACACTAAGGATTTTGAGAACAGCCATTGGGGAATCATATTATTTTACTTTTACTGAAAATTACAAGTACATGTGTATGTGAGTATGTATATGTGCATATGTAAATACATGTTTTTAAATGAAATTAGGCAACTTGGGGTGACAATGCTCCCCTCAAAATCATAAAGAATCTAACAAAAACCTCAGTGCTTCATTCTAAGATATTAGTCAGGGGAGTCAAAGAGACTCCCCCAAACAATGCAGGCTATTGTCATTGCCCTCTGTTGCCTCCTAGAAGTTGAAATTAAGACCCTATAGCTGAAATTCACATCAATCTTTAGACACAGAACTTGGAGGAATCCAACTGGGACTTACGTAGTAGCCTCCTCCAGGAGCTCGCATAGTATCAGAAGGAGCTATGTGAGCTGCCAAGGGAGCAAAGTCATAAATATATTCTTACCCAGTTGTAACACCTATGGACCACAATGATCAAAACAGCAAGATATCTTGAAAGTTCCAATAATAGAACTTATTTATATCCAGGGGCTAACAAATAGCTATCAAATTTGATGGAAGGCCCATTCAATAGAATAGAATTCATGTGTAGCATCTGTGTCTAGGAACCTATGGGCCCAGAGGAGAATCTACTATTGTCACTTTCCTAAACCACTGTAATTTCTAACTGCATTATAAATACTTATCTTTATACCCACAGACATGCACAGCTCTCAGCCCTCACCAATAGTGTTATTGCAGCACTATTACAGAAAATTCATAACTGGACAAAGCAGAGAAGTACTGACCATGGGGTATTCAGTCCCAAGTTTATACAGCTACAGCACAACCCTACACTTAAGACTTGGGAAACATCACAGAAGAGGGCTAGAAAGACAGTAAAAGTTGGAGAACTATAAGACAGTGAAGCGCAACAATATGGTTGCCTAAGTAAGATCTGAACAATGACAATACCAGTCAACATGCCAATGTGGATGAGGAAAATCCACAATTAATGGCTGATGAGAGAATAGAAGTTAGTCTTCTCCAAGGACAAGGCTCCTTTTACATTATTCAGTCCCAAGTAACCATCCCTAAGCCAAATACATATGAACAACTCTAAAAGGACTCAGCAGGTTATATGTAAAATGTAATCTACACTGTCGCTTTAATTTTGAGCTTTGAAGAAATAGCATGTAGTATTTAACAGCACTTATTTTTTTACTCCAGCATGTATGAGTAACAGTCATCCATGTGATGGCATACAACAGCTCTAGTTCATTTATTCTCACAACTGTGAAGTAATAAAATTTATTCCAATGGATTTATTAACTCAACTAATTTCAGCCATCATCAACCGTTTTATCTGACTTCTCATAGCAACCCCAAATGGCTAAGCTCAAAGTTCAGGGCAACTGTGGTATACTATGATGTTTTCCTTTAAGGCACAGTATGATTACCCATTGCTACCTTCAAATAGAGAAAACATGGCCAGATAGACATAATAAACCATTGCAATGACAGCGAGGTCTATGGTAATAGAAATAGAGCTATTGACACTCTCTAATAAAGGGACAGAAGAAAGGGCCACAGGATTCTCACTAGGAGTCCAGCTATTACTCTGCCTTGTCCTACTCCAGCAGCAAGTCATCTTGGGTAACATCATGGTATATATAAAACAGAAAGGAAAATAAGGTGGAGACAAGCTGGAGAGAGGGCTCAGCGGTTGAGAGCCATGGCTGTTCTTCTAGAGGTCCTGAGTTCAATTCCCAGCAACCACATGGGGTCTTCACAAGCACATGTAATGAGATCTGATGATCTCTTTGGTGGGTCTGAAGACAGCCACAGTGTACCCATATACATAAAATAAATAAACCTTTTGAAAAATAAAGTGGAAACGGGAGACTCAATGATTTAGCTTTCATAGAGTTGTCATTCACAACATAGTAGGACTTTAGGGTGAAACAGCTGTTAGGGTCACCCATATTCCTGTGAATAAGACCTTACTTGTATTCTGTAAGAATTCCCTGGTTTGCAAAGTTGACTTTAATGAAATCATTACTTTACTGCCATCTATGTTCTAGCTAAGATAAAAAGAAGATCAGGTGTGATTCCCCAAGATAAATGAACACAGCAGACAGAAAGAGAAAGACCCCTGAAGTATCAAAAATCTGATTGATGCTTTCTATTGTTAATAGCTCTGTACCCTCAAACATGTTGTATGGTCACTATGTATCTTGATTTCTTCATCTGTAGGCTACATCCTAGTAAACAATCATTATTAAATCATGAGGCTTATAAAGTAATTGCTGTTGATTTCTAAATCATTTATAGACTACCATCACATAAGTTTAGCTCTTAGAAACCTTGACAACTTTACTTTCCCTTCTAATGTATTTAGTGGCCACCAGCTCCAAAATGTGCAAGCACATCTGAAAATGAAATTCTTGAAAGCTCTTGGTAGCTGCTTCCTTCCATTCTCTCCAAGGCCATGCAGTGGCCTTTGGAGTGAGAGCCAGCACTAATAACCTTTGGCTTTATTTGCTCAGAGTGCTAGCTTCATTTTTTTTCCTATCATTTGGATTTTCTCAGCCTCCTCTACCACCAAAACAGCCCTTTCTTGAAACTATTTCTATAAACTCTTGTTCATGAAGAAGAAACAGAAAGAAGAGTAACAAACCCTGGTCCTGCTGTCAGTGGCCTCTTGCCTGCCATCCATTGAAGAAGAACACACTGTATCATTGCTTCTGTGCCAGCTTTAACTCTCAGAGAGGGTTAAATGCATACTCAGATGTCTTAGTCAGAAGGTTTGGCCCTGGTCTCACCAGAAATCTAAACAAAGGCCTCATTCAGGATTTGATCCTCTCTGGCAAGAGGATCCTTAAGAATGAAAACATCATACTGTGGGCAACTCTGACAAGACTTAAAAAATATGAATCAAAGGGTACAAATACTCTCCCTGTCATGTGTTTAGAAGAGATCACTGAATCTTTATTCTGACTGTCTATACTGGACAGTCCAGCATTCTGCACTGCAGGATGAAAGACTCATTATGTATGATCAGAGCTATACTAAGCCATGCTTGTCATCCTTGATCTTGGGTCAGGGGATGGAGAAGTTATACTACATGAGTAAGAGAGATGATGTTAAGCAGACCTTTCTTAAACATGTGACAGCTATGATGTACAAATAGGGTTGGGGAAAACTTCAAAATCTGGTATTGAATGAGCCTTTTTAGAAATGGAAGAGAAATCCAACAAATGCTCAGATCAAGAAAGATATTGAATATATAGCTTTATTACCTGTTCTTGAGATGCTGAGGCAGGAAAATAGTCATAAGTTCAAGGACAGTCTGGGCTGTATGTCAAATACCAAGCTAGCCAGTGATAGACACAGCAAGATGCTGTTGTTAAAAAAATTAAATAACAAAAAGTAGGTAGACAAAGTAAATAACTCAGCTTAATAGACAAAAAACTAGGGATTCATTAAACAGAGTCTCTTGGAACCCAGGCTTGCCCCAAACTTGCTATGTAGAGAAAAATGACTTTGAACTTCTGACCCCTCTTCCTCCAACCTCTGAGTGCTGGGATTATAGGAATGCACCGCCACATTTGGTTTATATGATGCTGGGGATTGAACCAAGGTTGTCATGCACATTCAGCAAGATTCTACCAACTGAGCTATATCCTCACCAAGAGAATTCTAGGTATTCCTAGCTACAAGAAACTAACACATATATTAACCCAATATAAAACACAGAAAACGAAACATGGGTAAAAATTTGCATTTATTTAACCACTGCCTTTGATAAACTATCATATGGTTTATTTTACAGGAAGATTTCATTAATATTTCCAGACTAATGTAAGGATATTACAACCAATCGAAAACTGGGAAATGAGTGTATGACTGCCAAAACATTGTGGGCAATAGAGAGGTAAAGGACTACAGTGATATCTTCATCTTACAACACTACAGTCAAAAGGCAATAAAGTAAGTTGTAGTTCAATGGCAGACCTGTTGCCAAGCATATGTAAGATCCAATACCCAGCATAGGAAAGTCAGTGAAAAATAAGACTTTAACTCATCAAATGAAAGAGATTAAAAGTAATAAAATTGAAGATGAGAAAGGGAATGTTGTATCAAGTTCCAATAAAACTCAGATAATCATTAGGAAATATTTTTAAAGCTTACACTCCCCCCAAAAATGCTGGAAAATAGAGAAGTGGATAAATTGCAAGTCATGTATGAGAATGTTGTGGAGGCACACAACTACTTTCTGGTTGAATTGAAGGTCCTTGCCACAGGTGAAAACACATGCCTGGCACTGGCCATAATCTATGGTTGGAGAGTTAACAGGCCTCAGGAGTAAATCTACTACTATAATTCTGTTAAATGAACGTAGTATCAAACTGCTCGCTAAATTTGTGTCTCTATTCATAAATCAATGCAGCTTTGAGACCTCATTTGAGAATTTTCTTTGTTCAACGGATGGCAGTTAGCAAGGAAATTCAGAGTTTGTCAAACTGAATAGATTGTCAGTACTCAGCCACAAATGGGAGATCTATAATCACATCTCCCTCTCCAAGACTAAGGTACCATTCACAGAAGAGGGGGCCAGAAAGATTGTAAGAGCCAGCCAACAGAGAGGACCGGAGTAAAATAGTGTCTTGTGGGCACGGCAAGTCTACTGCACTCATAAACTCATAGCATCTGTGGTGGCGTGCACAAGATCAGGCCAGTCAACACTCTAGGATGGAATGCGGAGGAGTCCATGAGAGCTCATCCCTAACTTAGGAGCCATTAACAGTTGACGCTTCTCGGGGAGGGAGAGTAAGTTGGCTTCTGGTATGTCTCTAGTGAGTGTTGCTATACAAAGTGGGATATAAACAGCATATATTTGGGTTGATAGGCTATTAAATTAAAAAAAGAAGATATGAAGTTGGGGGTAGGAGTGTGCTGGCTAGTGTTTTGTCAAGATGACACAAGCTAGAGTCATTTGGGAAATGACTCTATTAAGAAAATGTCCCTGCAGGACAGTGGTGTCATACACCTTTAATCCCAGCACTTGGGAGGCAGAGGCAGGTGGATTTCTGAGTTCGAGGTCAGCCTGGTCTACAGAGTAAATTCCAGGACAGCCAGGGCTACACAGAGAAACCCTGTCTCAAAAAACTAACAAACAAAAAAGAAAATGTCCCACTAGATGGGCAAGCCTGATGTTACCATTGACAAGCACAGAACAGAGGTTATTGTATGACCCCAAAATGCTTGACCTAGTAGTCTTGACAACAGAATTCAGTACACTACATCAGACACATAGATGAACACACTTGTGTCCTTCCACAATGTCAGATATACTAGATAATTTCTAACTAATTCTCAGATCACACTTTACATACAGACACACATATGCATACATACAGACAGATCTGACATATAAATGTCAGAATAAATGTAAGGGGTTAGAGAGGTAAAGACTTTTACAAGTTTCAAAATAACTTAAGAAGGAAAGCCAAGAAACTTACAGGAATGAAAAGTGTTTTGTATTTGATAAGATAATAAATAGAACCATGGTACAGAGGTTGGAAAACTGCTATGAGTGCTAGCTGCTGGTTGTTAGCCTCAGAATTGAGTAGTGGTATCAGAGACAAGCTGTATAATCAGGTCCAGATACAGAGGCAAAAGAGCATTACAAGTTCCAGATGAAGAAATAGGCTGCTGGATAGGCAAGACAGAAGATGCAGGTAAGCAAATATGGGGATAGACAAGTGTCAATTCAAGTAAGCCACATCAACAGGGAAGACTTAGCCATGTTTAAGTCCCTGGGACAGATGGGAGTTATCTGCATGTCCTAAACTTTTACACTTTATGGCGAGAAGACAGATGGTAGGGGCTATTACCTACCATCACAATTGTGGATGTCTACTTCACTATGGGGTCCAGGAGGAAGCCATACCCCTCTATTGTCTGGTGTGTACCATAAGTTCCTGGGTATGACTTTCCAAATATGATCTTCATATATCATTTGCCTCTATGGTCTTAATTCATTATGAACAGATTTGTTATTATTTTCTACTCCCCGCAAACCATGACTCATTTACCATTCTGTTCTGCAAGAGTTGGGCCAGATGGTACCACTCACACATTTACTCAGGTACAGAATCATTTCTCTTCCTCAACCTGGAGTCTAAAACTGCCTGTAAAATGGAGACTCTCAGTGTAGGGCAGTTTGAAAAATGACTCTTCTATACCGTGTGGAATAACTTAAGCACAGCACAGCCTAATCCCCAGCAAGTTCCACTTTTCCCCGGATACAAATAGGCTTGGCAAGCAGCTAGAGTATATGGGATGTGAACAGTCAAGAGAAGGCAGGATCTCAATAATGCAGCATCCATGAAGTCATCACTAATATGTATTTGGGAACGCATCCATGCTGCAGCTTTCAGGAGTTCTCACCCATGTTAAAGAGGGATTATTTCATAATCTACTTACCTTTGAGTGACCCTATTTCTATATGTAACCCCTTAAGTAAGTTTAACCCCCTTTTATGTAACTCCTTAAGTAACCTTCTAAGTAAGTCCAGTAAACTTATTGGTTCACATAGCTTGGCATACATGGACATGTTATTTCAACCTGTCACTGCTGCCCTATCTGGGGTATACAGACATTGGTTCACATCTCCAGAGGAAATTTAACCTATTATATCTCCAGCAGTTCACTGTTCTTACTATACACATGAGAATACTATATAAAGTGAAATGAGTCTTACACTTACAACCAGGAAACCTGAACTTCAGTTCCTAGCAAAGTCATTCCTGGTTGAGTGACCTTAGATAGCATATCACACTGAACCTCAGTGTCCTACTCTTTTAATAGAGAATAACAGCCTCTATTTTCCAGGATCATTCAAAGGGTTAAGTGAGAAAGTGTGCATGTGTGATTGCATGCGTGTGTGTGTGTGTGCATGCATATGTGTGTGTCTGTTTGTCTGTCTGTCTGTCTGTCTGTCTGTCTGTGTTTTGGCTAGGCATAGCACTAAGGAAGGATAGAAAGGCAGAGAAAATTAACATCTATCACCCCAGGATCCCAGGATCCCAGAATCCCAGGATCTAGTCTTTCCTTCTGACTGAGTGTCTAGAAACTTCAACACAATCTACAAAAGCAAAGTAGTATATGATTTCCTAAAAACATCTCCAATATGAATATTAAAAACCATAAATGAATGATGCTTACTTAGGACTAGAATGTTTGTAAAGTTTAGTTTTACCTACTAGCCATTGTCTCTTATCTCTAATACTAGACAATATACCTCAAAAAATTGACATCATTTCATTGACAAAAAAGCTAAGAAATGTAAATGCACTAGCTCAAATATTTTTACATGCCTTTTAAACTTTACATAAGTTTTATTCAATCTGAAAACCTTGCTGTAAATCACATTCTTTGAGTAAGGTAACTTTATGGCCTATTAAAATATAATTACACTTCCCTTCCTCATTCCACTTCCTTCTTTCAAATGTTCCCAAGGTCATATAAATAGTCATTATAAGGGAATCTAAGAATGACTGTCTCTGAAGAAGCCCACTCCCTGTTTTAGGATCAGAATCTATCTTATTCCTATATGTTTCTCTATATAAATACTTTAAAATTCACTAATGTTGATTTATAATGATTCATCCTTAATTTGCATTCTGTACCATAATCAAAAATGTGTCTGTACCTGTACAGAAGTCCGTAAGTGGGAAGGGACCTCCTCTGGATCCTGGTGGTAAACAGCACTGGCTGTGTTTTTCTGTCACTGGTGATAGTACCTAGCAACTACTGGTGAAGTCACAAACCCAATTAGCAGCAGAGTTTTGTGTATTCAGTTTTAGTCCAATCTGGATACAGAACATACTATCAAGAATTATTATAACAAGCCAGGCCTGGGGGTCAAAACCTGTTATCCCAGGTGCTTTAGAGGCTGAGGCTTGGGGACAGGGGTAGGATCACAAGTTTTAGTCATCCTTAGACTAAAGAGTGAATTCAAGACCAGCAATTTGGAGACACTGTCTCAAAACAAAACAAAAAGAAAAAAAAACAAATTAAACTTTTAAATGGGAATATAGTTCAGTGGTAGAGCATTTGCCCATCATGTACAACATCCTAGGTACTACCCCCAATAATACAAAAGGGAAATCATTTTACAACAGAGTATCTATACAATTTAAGGACATTTGTGTATGGTCCCATAAGGCTAAAGATTTAAATATTCAAGACAAAAACTGGATAAGGACCAGACCTCATTGGGAACATGGTAATGTAACCCTCTGGGTAGAAGTGAAGTCTGATTGTTTGGCTTGGTAGTTTCTTCTCACAAGGTAAGAGGAAGTTATCTCTCCAGAGATAAACAGAACACAGTTTGCAGAGGTGGGGGTGATGCTAAGTTGAAGATGAGCTTCACCTAACTTGTCTGGCTCAATGGGAATCCCCTAAGCACAATAAAACTATATAAAAGTCCAGGAAGGACACCTGACCCATCATACTAACACTTCATCCATCAGACAGACCCCATAATGTGTGTATGGGGTTGGTGAACTACAAAAGAAGGTTGCGGTGAATGATGAATGTGTGGGGCCTTTTAAAGTTGATAAACCTGCAGAATGTTATAAAAAGAAAGCTTCAAAGTCAGTGATACACCATGTGTTCTGAGTAGACAGCTAGAGCAGAGCTCCACCATTGCAGTGCCCCACCACTAGGCCCCTAAAAAGTTGAAGTTCCTTCTACCTGCAGTGTTGTCCTGAGAAAGCTTAACACCATGATAACTGTAGAGAGATAAATGAAGGAACTGTCTGTTATCACAGAGCAGATATGGAGGGGTGAACTGGGAGGCTATAACAAGAAAACAGAACAGTATACTAACAACTTCATTTTTCTGGCCCTTAGTTAAGTATAATATCTTCTAGCCTAAATTTCACTGTCGGGATATTCCAGGTAGTCTATTTGAGACATAATTGACAATAAGTGGGTCTTTGTAGCAGTGCAAGCTAGATCAACTGATAAAGACGGGTCTTCAGAATTGGAAAAAGACTGGTGGGGGTTACAACCTTTCAGAGTCTCTGTCTCTTCACTAGGACGATACATTTTTAAGTCCTACTTCACAAGTTTGCTGTGAGAAGACAGAATTGATAAAATCACCAAACCAGTAGGCCTGGTTCACACAAAATATACCATGGCATTTCTATTTCTGCATGACAGATAGACAGCCAACCACTAAAGAATTATCCTTACATTTTTTTGCTGGTCTCAGCCAGGATTGAAAGCAAGTTAAATGTGGGTTTCAAAGCACATGACCACTTCAACACTTGTTGGTGTTAGATAATAACTGCCCTGTAACTTAGCAAATGGCAAATATTTTTCTATTACATTGGTAATTTC
>JADRCC010158331.1:0-19062 GCA_019843855.1 Hylomyscus alleni
AAAAAAAAACAACTTCCAATCAGCAAAAATCATAGGAGCTATAATCGTTAGGGAGAATTTCTTTTAAAAATCTTTATGAAGCTACCAAAAGGAGGTGTGAGCAAAGAGAGCATGTTCTGTCCCTTACCACACCCAGTGGACAGTGGAGGAGCAGCAGACAGTTAATGACACCAACAAGCACGAAGTGGCTAGAGTGTGGAGGAGCAACTGCAGATGATCCAGAGGATCAGCAGGCCTGAGCGGGAGGAAGGCTACTCTCTCCGCTAAGCAATGCCATCTTGAGACCCTCACCAGAGAAAGCAGTAAAACAGGAGAAGAACTGGAAGGCTGATGTCACCATTCACACACAGTACACCATGTGCAGAGAAAACCCACAACAGTCAACCAAGAACTATTAAAATGTCTGTGTTAAGTCTGAGAAGTAAGAGGGTCAATACACCTAATGTTTCTACACACCAGGGACCAATAAAAATAACACTGAGAAAAGGTAACATTTATGATACCATCAGATAGCAGCAAATACCCAGGGCTAAATTTATGAAAAAGATGTAAAACTTGTACTAGAAAATACAAAGATATATAAGTAAAATTATAAGACTTAAATAAATAAAAGAATATTCTATGTATATGGTTTCAAAGACCTAGCAATGGTTCAGACATCAATGTTCCCCAATTACTTGGTAGTCTATGCAATCACTATAAAAAATTTTAATTAGAATTTTTGTGTGAATTGACAAGTTGATATTAAAAGAAACACCAAGGACCTGGAAGACTTATACTCCCAATTACATTGATTTATTATAAAACTGACATTTCAATGTTAGGACAAGCCAAGGAACATAATATTCTAGAAAGAAACCAATATAAGCAAGGTCATCTGATAACAGCCAAGAACCCACCCTAAATCCCAATGTCTTTCTGAAATACAGTGCTTTCTGAAACACATGACCCATCTAGCAATCCATCATGAAAACAGGAGATGGGTTACAGAACCAATCCAAACAATCACAAAGACTAGAACTTTCATATAGTTAGAGAAATCTCTATGGACCGTAAAGCAAATAAATAAATAAATAAATAAATAAATAAATAGAAAAAAAGAAAAAAGAAAATGAAAAATTTCAACTCAGCAGTAGAAAAGACAGCCACACAGCAGAAGCAGCCTGCCACAGAACATTCAACAAGAGATTGACACCCAAAGCTCAAAAGCAATCCCCAAAAACCTGAAGAGCTGACAATCCCCTATGTAAGGGGGAGGACAAATTGGCTAAAGGTAAGAATAGGAACTTTATAAAGAGGTCTATAAGCAGTCAATCAACACATAAACACGTGTTCAACATCCATCACAATAGGAAAAAATGAAATCGACAGCAGGACAGGAGTAACTCATCAAAATGTCTACAATGTCTAAGCATAGAAACATCACGCATTAGTGAGACATGGTAACACTGGAGCTCTCACATTCAACCTTCAAAGGGCCCAAGCACCCAGGAAACAAATCCCCAGGTGACAGGAAATAATGCAATATACAAACCCTGCTATGTCCCTGATATGCCCACTAATGTCATCCAGGACAGACCCAACCTGTTCTCTAGTCATGCCCATGAAGACAGGCAGGGAACCAGGATGTGGCTCAGCTAACTAGCTGCTAGCCTGGCATGAACAAAGCAACAGACTTAATCTCCAACACTGTATAAACCGGGTATGACGGCACAGACCTGCAATCCCAGCACTGGGGAGGTAGAAGACCGGAAGTCCCTCAGCTACATAGTGACTTGGAGGGTACATGGAACTCCATTTAAAAAAATAAAATTAAAAATCAAGGACCTATCAGCATATTCTGTGAGAGCTCCAAACTGGATTATAGAATACTATGCAGCAAGAATAAAACTGTACGTTCACACTGCCACAGACAGACTACATTTTTATAGTACTAAGCAGAAGCAGGCAGACGCATATGGTTCGCCCGGATAACGCCATGAATATAAAATTTGTAAAGGGATACTGTTGCTCTTCAGTCCTGGGACAACCTGGAGAGCAATGCAGAGCTGTAAGGGAGAAGAGGGAAGTGAGTGAAGAGCTGATCCCCGTTCTCATCTATGTGAAGGCACGCAAGGGCAAAGACTGGAATGTACAACCCAAACACGCCTGCTATCAGGTTCTCACACAGACTGAACTCCATGAAAGGTTGGGAGATGGGGCTCAGTTCTTCAAAGACCATCTTTTGTCACAAAAGTCCAAAACAATACCTACCTGCCTATCTTGTCAGTGTGCACCTTTTACTTGGCTCTCTAGCTAGCAGATAAACTGCTGACAGGACAGTTCTTGCCACTCCCTTCCTACAGCCTCCATGTGCACAAAATGTCTGCCATTGTCCTTTGAAATAAACCTTACAGAAAAGAGCTGAAGGTGCACATTACACCTAGATAACAAGGCAGACTCAAGTCAGGGTGGTGAAAGAGAATAAATGCATATGAAATGCTAATCAATGCTTTGATTAAATGCTTACTGATTAAATGATTAAATTAATTAAAATTTAGATAAACTGTAACCAAAAAAATAAACTGTTAATTGTGATTCCTCTTACTTGTACAGTAAGCATTCTAGTAAGCCCTCTTGTCCTCAGCAAATGAAACATGGGCTGTAAGGTTTGGCCATTATGGTTTATAAGCGTGCCATTTTATGATACATGGCTCACACACTCAAAGACTACAGATTTTTCCCCATAATGTGTTGGGACACATTTATAGTTTACTTTCATAATAGACTCCATACTTGAAATAATAAAATCCTCTCTCACTATGTTCTAACAGGAATAAAATACGAAGTACTTCACAAATCTACCAGCTGAGTCTAAACAAGCTGAGAGAGGCTACACAAGTGGGTGACACTCAGGAGGCAGAGCCAGGCGGGTCTCTGAGTTCAAGGCCAGCCTGGTCCATAGGGCAAGTCCCAGGGGGAGGCTGTACAGAGGGCAGGATTCTTTCCTATCTGATGAAGGCTATGATGGAGACGAGGAACGGGCAGCATCCCGGTCAGCATCCTCAGGGCCTGCCATGCTTTCTTCACAAAAGCTGCATGGCCCTGTCCAGTTACTGCTGCACTACACCGGGGTTACAAATGAAGAATAGCCACATTCCGGCCCACGACCTGTAACATGCATAAACTTCTTGGTAAAAACAAAAAAAGGCCCAACTGGCTAAAACATTCAAGGAAAAATGATACTTGTTTCCTTCACCTGAAAAATGGATTAATTTTAGAGAGAGATTTTAGGGAAGCTGAGATTTTTAGCACAAGGTCCTAAGGATAATTTAATACCAAACCTCAACAACAACAACAACAAATGGTCAAGATGTCCCAGGCAGATGGCTGTTACGTCCAGAGAAAACCCAAGACTTACCAATGGCCCACACAAGATCCCAAGAGGCTTCAAGGCCTCACTTTGGGTTTGAATAATTATCCCCCACAGTCTTGGGCATTTGAACACTTGGTCCCCAGTTGTTGGTGGCACTGTTTGGGGACGTTTATATAGTGCAGCACTGCTGGAAGAAGTATGACATTTGGAACAAACTCTGAGATTAAAAGAACTGTGCAGCTTCCAGGTTGTTCTCTGCTTTGTGCATGCAGCTGGATGTGTTAATTCTCATCTTCCCTCTCCTGCTGCCATGCCTGCTACTTGCTGCTACACCTCCCTGCCGTGAAGGACTCTTATCCCTCTGGAACTGTAAGCCAAAATCAACTCTTTCTTCCATAACTTGTCTTGGCTATGGTATTTGATCACAGCAACAGAATAGTAAGGAAGACACTCACTTAAATGGACTAGTAAACACAGTGCCATCCCCTAGAGAACAGGTATCATAACCAGTAACCTGGGGCAGTCCCAGCCACCTGCACAGAAGCCTCCCTTACAGTGTCTCAGATGGAAAACAGTGAAGATGAGTTCCCATCGCCACGCTCACAGACACCATGTAAGCAGCAGTTCTCAGTGCACTCTGGAGCCTCCGAGACCCCAACCAAAGCCTTTCCAGGGGGTGGGAAATCCATTCTGTTTTTCATGCTTCTGTGCTTAGCCCTCTCCAGTGTACTGTGGCACTTTCCAGATGTGTGGGGACAGTCAAGCACACAACAGGCATGAGGTCATCAGTTTCACTCTTCTCAGCACAGCTCAACAGGCAGTCTTCATCCTGTGGGTAGCAGCAGTGCTCCTCTACTTTGAGATCCACCTCAAAGTAGGTAGCTATTGTGCCTTAAACATGGATCTGTCACACAGATTTCTCTGTATCCACATACATATGGCCACACCTCCAAACACGCCATCACAGGGACATTCATTCCATCACCACCAACCTGAATACAGACAGACTACCCTCCAACTGTCCTACAATCAGGGCAATGCCTCTGGAGATGGAGAGACTGGGGAGGCTCATACCCTGGTTATGCATCAGTGGGTCACCACAGAGTTTGAGGTTGAATGAATCTGACATTCACACTCCAGCAAGGCAGGGGATAGCTTCTGCCACAGCACCTTGTGAAGTGGGCGCTGGTTCTCTCCCTTCTACCAACCTATGCATAGAGTACCTGCTGTTACTACCAGGATACTAGATGCTCCGCTGAGGCAGCCTGCTCCCTCCTGAGCTACCTTTGCTTGAAGTTCACTCAGTCTGCACTCAGCCTCTCATTTGTGAGGCTCTGCATAATCGTGACTCCTACTTTCCAAAACTCTAATCTACTCGCTGAGTTAGTTAAGGTTATTTTGCCTGCTCTCAAGTGGCACTTTTACTCCACCAACAGTGGTGTCTGGGGCAGTTTACAGGATCTGACAAAGCCCAGATGTCTCCAAGGGGTGGAGCAGTTACTTCTTAAGTGTGCCCCTGAATCCATCTTGGATTTTTATGAACAGGTTCTGATGCTTTGATTTAATCAGGAATTTGTGTTTACTAACGCTGAAGTCCTTGCCCCAACTGGTTTTTGATCTACCAATAAAGATGCCACTGGTCAATGGCTGAGTGGAAAGAAAGAGGTGGGACATCCAGGTTCCTGCAAGTGAGGAGAGGAGAGGGCAGGAAGAGGAGATAGAGGTACCGGGGGAGACAGAAGGAACAGACTCAGAGCTGCAAGGGACAGCTTCCAAAATGTGAGTGGAAAAGGAAAGCAGCACACGGAAGGGCAGTCCAAAAGTGTCTTGGGTATCAAAAAAAAAAGAGCTTTAACAAAAGGTAACCAGGCAACAAAGTTGAGGGAAGACTTAGGGTGTTGAGCTAGGAATAAAGGTAAGAGCATGCTGGCCATGGAAGGCTTAGAACTGCCCAGTCATTGAGTTAGGCAAGCGGATCCAAGAAAGCTCCTGGGCGGGTGTGCTGCCTGTGACTTGCCGGGAACTTAGGGAACTTAAAGCAGTGTAGCAAAAACTATCCACTACACTAAGTATCAACCAGAAAAATGATCAAGCAAAAATAGAAATACTAAGACAGATGAGGGATAGCAACACGTGGGGGACATGCCAGAAAAGCAAGATGCTGGGAACAAACAATGAATAACTGACTGTGTTCCTAGACGATGCATAGGAAGACCAGAACCACATCCCAGAACTAGGCTGGGTGAGCGGCAATATTGTCAGCCACAAGACAACAACAGAAATCCCAAAAAAGGAAAGGAAGGAAGACAGCTGCTAAAATGGAATAATTCTGATGATGACGACAACAACGGACGACAACAATGATGACATGACGAGACAATGGAGTTAGTGGTGGTGATGATGATAATGGTGGTAATGATGGCGGTGGTTGTAATGATGTTGGTAGTGGTGGTGGTCATGATGGTGGAGGTAGTCGTGTTAGTGGTGGTGGTGGTGGTAATGGTAGTAGTCGTGATGATGCTTGTGGCAGCGGTGGTGGTGGTGGTGGCAACAACAATAAGAGGAGGTGGGAAACATACTCTTCAAGTAACAGAAAACAAGACTCAAAGTTCAGAGAAATATTAAAAACAAGACACCTGAAAGCAAGCACACAAAGGATGGCACTGGGGGTCCCGCCAGTGACTCACGGCCAGTGTGCCTGCTGCACAGCTTCTGTGTGCTGAAGGAGAATGATCTAGATGCAACAAGGACAGCGTGGCCACCATGGTCCCAATGCCACTGTTCACACTTTCACTCCCCAAGGATGGCCTGCACCCACATACTCATCACACAAGGGAATCTCCAGACTCATGTGAAGTGCCAAAAGCAATGGACCCCAGGGTGAAAGGAAGCAAGCATACAAGGACACAAGGAGGCCTATCCTTCCCCTGATCAATCAGAGACGCTAAAGCTCAGAGACAGGAAACTCCAGAGACAAGGAGAGGGAAACTGAGACTTATCATTCAAAAGACACAGGGGTGCATGAGAGGAGTTTGGGGAAAGCCTGGAAAAAGAAGGACTCAATATGGTCCCACTACAGGTACAGGTATGGGAGCCCTGGTTGTGAGCAGGTTCCTGACAGAAAATAAGAAAGTCATCATGATGACACTGAGTGCTGGTGATTAATAAATTAGAGCTCAAATACCTGAGCAGGTGGATCCATTCAGCTCCCACCTGCCAATGTGGTTACCAGCTGTTCACCTCTTCTGCAAAAGGTAGTCCTACCTCAGCCCTCTAGATATGATCCCTATCGTCCAAGAAAGCTGAATCACTGGAGGGGTGCTAGTACCCCAGCCTTCAAACCACCTGCTCTGGGATTGTGTCTATGGTCTTCTGGGGGTAGCTACCTTCCCAGCTCATGGCCTGGTCACCCTCACTCTATCCTCACACCACCTGGGTACCATCCCCAAAAAGTAGCACCAAGTGGCAGGCTGAACTGGGTCCAGATCCAGCCTCTGCATCTCCAGAGCCATGTGATGGTTCTCTGCACCGGGAACTCCAAGACTCCTAGGGACCAGCTAACAGCACCCACCTCATCACAGGTCATTGAGAAAAAGCAATAATGGTGTCTGTGAATAACAACTGATCAATTCCTCAGGTCTAGGCTACATGGTAACTGCAGAGAGAAGACCACAGGCTTCAGTCAGGAGTACAGTGAGGAGTCACTGGCCCACTCCCTAGGAGCAGCACCAACTCCCTGCTGGACCAAGACAGGCATGAAAAGGAAGGCATGACCCAGGAGAGAACAACCTCTGACCCCTGAGCACCAAGGTCAAGAGCTTAGTTTGACTGACATAGAGAAAGAAGGGACAGCCTAATCAGGTTTGGAGGTTTGGACCTTGTCTGCAAACAGTAACTATGAAGACATGCAAGGCCTGCAGTGACCCATGGGTCTTATTCCTCAAAGGCCTCAATTACACAGACTCATGTGCACACACATGCAGACACCCAATGTACTTTGCAATTATACAGTATGTCATGTATTAACTGATAGATATGAAATATAAACTACTGTTAAATATCGCATATTCCTGCTACATGACTACCTCTTAGAGTCTGTCACATCACTTGTATAATACACACCACCTACAAACACTGGTCTCATCTCATTGGGATTTGTTGTTGTTGTTGTTTGGGTTTTTTCTTTTCTTTTAGGAATGAGCAAATGTTTGTGTTAACCACAGAACTAACAAGAACATGCATTTTATAAAAGTCACCTACCTTTCAACCCTACCAAGGCATGCATAGTTTGAGCTCTGAGAATATTCTGCACTTGGTTGTGACTGTGAACTGATGCTACAGAACTGTACACCTTCAAATGGTTAGAGCCAAGTTTCATACTTTTTAACTTTAAAAAGCTATGTGCACATACAAATCTAATAAATCACCAAATTACTTGGTTATGTGGATTTGTTCCACATCCCCTCCCTTCAGAGCTGCTGCCTGCCCTCTTCTACTCAGCCTTTAAAGGCCACTTCAGAGAACAAGGAAAGGCACTCATGCAAACTTCTCAGTACACAGGGACTGGCACTTCATTAGAACCTGCAGAGTGCGGAGGGTGAAGGCATGGGCATGGCCCAGCTACTGGTAAGACGACTGGTAACAGACAGCACAGAACACACACATCAGGATGTGTACAAGGATCAACAGAAACTGAACTGTCACCTGGACATGTGAGAAACATGTCATCTCATGGTGAAGGAAACAAGTGGGACATGCCATCTCCTGCGTGCCTCTCTCCTTCCCTGCAATGGAAATGTGCAGCCTGAGAGCTTCCAGGGGAAACCAAGGACTCTAGTACATTGTTTTGCATATTCTAAAAATGCACTATAGTTGAGCAGTCTCCTCTCATTCTGTAGTTACTACCACACAAATATGCTTCTTTGTTATCTCTAACTGCATCTGACCACTCTGCTAAGACACTAAGTTCTAGAGGCTCTAGATCCATTCCTCAAAGCTTAAAAAGACAGAGAAAGAAAAAGAACAGAAAAGGATAAAGGAACACTTCATCCAAATGTAAAATATGTAAATGAGAGCTGACTTCACTTCCTCACCCCTAAACTAGAAATGATGTGTGTGGCTTTCGTCTCTTATGCAGAAGACCCACCCTCACTCCAGGAGTGTTCAGGTCAGGGCTTCTGGGCCAGTACTAGCAGCATTTGAAGGTAGTTAAGTAGTGGGGCCTTCCTGTGTACTAAAGGATGCTCAGCATCCTAGCTTCAACCCACCAGGGCCACAAGCACAGCTTGTTATGACAACCCAGACCATCTCCATCACTGTTAAATGGCTCTTTGGAGAAGGATGGGTCAAAAACACCTAGGGCTGAGAACCCACCAACAGACTCAAACCCTGAGTAATACAAATCACCACACATCGTCCAGCATGAAGACTGGCTCACTGACCACAGCATGCTCCCCATCACTGGAAATCATACAGCCAAGGGCATCACTGTGGCTTCAATACTACGGCCCCAGTTCCCTGCGCTTTCAGCCTGAGCGCAGAATCCCACCACTGGCAGCTGGCTGCCCAAGCTAGGCAGGGTGTGCACCCACGGAACAGATTAAAATTAGGCACCCTAATTATTAAACTGTCACTGTAAAAGCCGGGAATACCATTTTTTAAATGAATAGGAGAATTAATGGATTTCTTCATTTGCTTGCATTTGTGCTACTCAGCCTGTCTTTTATTATCAAGGCAGCCATAAAAAAAATGCTCTGCCACATATGCAAATTAAATCGTTAGTATTTTCCCAATTACAGTAACTGCTTATTTGTATTGCTGATCTATTCTTTCAATTTAGTTCCCTTAATATTAATGATATTAGAATGCTTTAATAAAAAATCTCAGGCAATCAAGAAACAAAATTCTCATTATATACCTTTCTGATGGTGTAAAAGGCAGACCACCTAGTATAACCCAGATGGGCCACCCCACAGAAACTGAGAATAAACCCCAGAGTTGTAGGGCCCTCCCCATTATGTAGGTCTGCCCACTCCACCAGAGGTCTCCACAACAAGGGCAGGTGGGCCAGAGCTTCCCAGGATACAGCCCAGCCCAAGCTAACAGCTTCTACTTTTACCTACAACCAGATGAAAGATACCAAGGTTAAGAGATTCATGCCAAAGACACCCATCTAACAGCATGCTCATCTTGCTCTGTCCCCCCACCCCACCCCACCCCTACCTCCCAGAACTCAGAAGATTGTCACTGCATCCCAGGTGCTCCACATCCCTGTAGGGCCAGCAGTGCTCTTCCCATAGGGTGCAGACCTAGACAGACCTCTGTCAGTCACAAACTTTAATCTGGAATCTAAACAATCTGTCAGCAAACTGCATCTGGGACCTGTGCAGAGATTGAGACAGACCTAGAAAACAGGTCTGATAGTGCTGTGTAGGTGGGGTCGTCCTTAACCAAGTGGAACCATCTGGGCAGAACAGGTACCCAGTACCTGAACCCTCCAAGAATCTCAAGAGAAATACACAGCAAGGGCATAGTCCATGGGAAGAGCAACAAAGACAAGCTCATCTCCAAGGCCAACACACTCAAAGACTGGGTAGTGTTAAATTGAGTCTCCCGTGTTCCAAACGAAAGACAGCCACAGTCTGTCCAGCTCACAGCACTCCTCCCAGACAGCTGGGTTAAGAGGCTGAACCCATACGCTGAGAGAGGAAGAGAAGCCATTATGGAATGGAAGTGAGAAAGCAAAGGGGATGCAGCTAAGCCCACACATGTCTGCAGGCTGTACAGAGCCTCAGCCCTGCAGAAGCAGCATCAGTCATGGCCAGCAAGGGCAGAAGGAAGAGACACAGAGATAGAAGTGTCTGAGCAGGTGCTCTGAGAGCTGACAGACACTGGCTCACCAGTTTGTCTCTGCAGTGGCTAAGTAACAGGATGCACTTCGCTTACTACCTCTTCTAACAACACCCTGGATGGGACAAAGTCATGACCTCAGGGCACCTCTGACCATGCTGCTAAGACCTGGCTGCATGCCAAGTCAGCATTAAAACAGCCAGGGTCTAAGGGTCTATCACGTCTATCAGGTGCTCTTAATCTGACGCCTAGGATCCCCCTGGGCTCTAAAGATCCACAACACCTTGAGCTATAAGCAAAGCGGCATTTGGAAGGTGTTTAGCACCCCTCTAAAGTGGAGAAACTCAACAGAGCTGCCCTTCCTCTAAAGGAACAAGTGTTGACTGCAAAGATGGGTCTGGCTGCTTCGCCACATACTGGCTATGGCTAGGCACACTCAGGGTCCCTCTGCCTTTAGCCCTAAAGTGCTCATTGTATTAAATATGGAAAACTGTTAAATATGTTTTAACAGTTTAAGATAAACTTCCATACTCATGAATCCATGGGTCAAGGCCCAGGAAGCAGAACACCAGACACAGACAGGCCTCGAGAGAAGTGTCTCCTTGTATATCCTCCCAGGTTCCCACACTGCTGTGTGTAGAGGCCAGTGCTGGGGCACTAACTAGTAATCCCAGATGTGGAAAAACAAATATTATATTGGAGCAACTACACATAAATGTGTGTACACAGGGAGCCAGGAGCACAACTTCCATAGATGTGCCCTCTCCTTCTCATGATCTCTCAGGTGTTAGGACTCAAGTGACTAGGGCTCAAACACCCCCACCCACCCTGCCCTGGAGCCCTTTAAGGTCCAAAGAGGGATTCTGGCCACCTTTAGCAGTTTAATGGCAGAACTCTGTCCCAGCTCAGCTCAGGATGGGGAAGGTGCCCTGAAGAACCTATCCCCAGCCTCAAGCCTGTGAGTGCTGTGGAACTCCGGGGATGAGTTGGCTGTGTAAAAGCAGCATACACCTACTTCGGTTCCAGGATAGGAAGAGGTAACATGACAGGCCTTGAAGCCCCTAATGATGGCCTAGGCAGAGAAGGACAATAGTCAGTTCCAAGAAAGCCAGGAGGCTGTGACCCTGTCACTGGAGTTGAGAGTCGGCTGTCTGCCCATCAGAGGCAACTGGATAATTACCTGCAGCCCTTTCCTAACAAGCCCAAACCAGCTCAAGGCAGGAATTCATAAAGGCCTGAAGCAGAAAAGCCCAGGAGTGCTGTAAGCAGGGCCTAGGTAGTGTGTCCACTGAGGATACAGGAAGGAAGCTGCACAGGGGGACGGATTGAAGCTAGGAGAATCCTGAAGATGAGGCAGAAATTAGTGTTCTGATCCAGGCAATAGGAAGCTTGGAACATTCAGGAAGAATGGCATGGCCAAGGTTGAGGGGAAGACAGCAGTGCAGGTAACTAATAGAGAACCTGAGGACCTGAGGATTAGGTCCAAGCCAGGAAGGCATCCCTGGAGCAGACACATGGCAAGAGTAGAATCAACACTGAAACAGGAAAGAGATGGCACCAGAGGTAGAAACAACGCCAGGACAACCAGGACATCCAGGACTACCAGGACTGGGTCACAGGGTCCTGGCTACAGGAGGACCCATGTAACACAACTTTGAAGTGATCTTCCCAGGAACAGTGTGAATTCTCATGGACAACAGGATTGGTAAGCCAAGTAGGGACAAAGCCAGGGCCCTGGATGATTCCAAGACTAAAGTGAACAATATGGAGCCACAAAAAGATGGAGGGTAGAGTCCTTCAGGCAGAAGCACCCTCAAACCTGCATGGTTATCCAGGCAAGTATTAAGGCCACAGCTATGCCTGCAAAACTAAGAGACACCCTAAGGAAAAGAGGTCAGCACTCCTGCCCTATCTCTTCAATCTAGAAGAGCTAAAACCAAAGCCCATGACCCTCAGGAAGGTGACCCTTATCCTCCCAATGCCTGGCCCACACCAGTCCATTTGATGAGATGACACTTAGGACTCTGCCCTAAAGAGGGCAGTCCAATACTCTTAACTCTAAAGATTAAGGTCCAGCATCTCCACACAGGGCAGGAACTGGGTAAGGGCCATACTCTCTAAGCAAGGATCTTATCATCCTAACCCTAAAGACCATCACATGCACAGAGCCCTCAAAACTGCACAGGTCCTCAAGAAGTGGTAGTGAGCAGAATGTGCACTGGCTGACCCTCTTCCCACTGGAATCAATGAAAAGAATCTGAATTCATCCTGGATATGGTTCCAGTGTACACGTGGATGATGTGTATGCATAAGTATATTGTGTTGTGTATGCACATGTGTGTGCATACAAGTGCATGTAAGCATGCAAATGGGGAGGGCTATGTGCACATGTCTATGTGTTGTGTACACATGCATGGGGCAGGAACTGCATTCTCAGAACCAAAGTAGAGTTGAAAAAAGGGAAAGTGGGGAGGGGTGGTTAACAAAAGGATAAACAAGGTCACCTGCCAAGGCAACTGCCACGCCCACAATATCAACCAGTGGCCAAGAAGTTCCACAAGGCCACTTCCTGCTATCCATGATACATTTTCTCAGTGTGCTTTGCTCGGGAACATAAGCCACCAACATAACCACTAAGAGAGTCTTCCACCTTGCTTCCTATGTCAGGAAGCCTGTGCGGAGTGTACAGGTGTCTCTCTGGTCAGAATGTTCTCTATACTAGGCAGAGCACACCAAAGCCAAAGCAGCTGCTGTCCCCCTCCACACAAACATCTCTTGGCTAACCTGTGCCCTGCAGTCAGAGATGTGATACTTGAACCTCACACAACTCAGCAAGGCAACATCCCACCACTCTGGTTGTACAGAAAAGAAGACAGAAAGGCCAGGCAAACAGCAAGAGAGCAGCTCACATACAACTACACCAGATGCACACCTGGCTTGTTTCTCAAAGTCTAAGCTCCTCACCACATACTTTAGCCACCCAAAGTCAGACCCTGAATAAGCCCTTCCAATTGAGGCACTACTCCACTATGCACATCAGTTAACATGAAAGCAGGAAAGGCACAGGCTCAAAGCAGCTACAACTTGAACCCATGGCCCCTCGCCACAGAACCTGCCACACTAGGAACACCAGCTTCTTCAGTGGTAGGCTAGAAGCAGGAGCAGCCAAGTCATGGGTCCACATGTAATGGCAGTACCAGGTCTGCTAGACTGAAGAAGCATGCCAAGACACAGCTGCCCCAACAGATGTGGGCCTCCGAAGGCAGAGAGGCTAATTTCCTTGTGAGAGGGCAAGGCTGGGGGCTGGATGACCAACCTCTGCATTCTGCCCTATCTTCAGAGACAGAAATTCTCTTACCCAAGCTGTAAATGAACAGATTGGGGCCAGGAGTCTCGACTGATGCTCTGGCCTGCCACAGGCTGGAGGACCACAAGCCCAGACCCTGAAGACTCTCAGTCTGATTCCAAAGTAGATTCCTTCCCCAAATTCCCTGGAGCACAGCAAGGGATTTGGATCACTGCCTGAGCCTGGGCTGCATTTGTATATGCCCTCTCAGAAGACACTTGGCACCCGCCCACTTCTACCTGTGGCAGGAGCTTCTGTAAAGCATCTCAGGCAACTGATAGCCATAAGGAGCAGGACTGGCCACAGAGGGATGCTGGCTAGTGAGTCTAGAAGCCCTACCCCCTGGGCTTCCACACAGTTCAGCTGCTAGGGCTCCAGTCTGCCCTCTGTCCTTCTGTTTACTTAGAACCCCAGGCATGAATGAACATCTAGCTCACTGGGCTGAAACCCATACTCCACAACACAGTCCTTTCCACCTTTGTGGTCTACATGTGGAGGTGCTGAGTCCCTTTCTGAGGTCGTCTGTACTTCCTAGTTAGCCAGCTGAGGTAGAATGAAGCAGGACCCTGTCTCTGCGAGAGGCTAAAGCAGCTCTATGCACACACCACTAGAGAATACCTCCCAGTCCCTCCAGCTGACCTTGCTGCATACTAAACCTCCTAAGCAGATCATTTTTCCCTCTCAGAGGAGATCACATGAGACTCAAGTCTGCAAAGTGTTCAGCATAGCCTTGTGCTATAAACCCCAAGCTCACTCAAGGACTGCTCCATAACTGCTGCCGAGACCAAAGAAGCTCCAGGTGCTTCATGGTGATGGCAGCAACCTAGCAACTGCCCCCTCCTCAGCACCCTTTTCCTTTCCCTCCCTCCTGAGAGCAGCCATTTCCACAGGAGGAGGCAGATGTCCTAGCCAGTTTCCGGAAGAGGCAAGCCCATTATCAGAATGTAGGCTGAGCCACGCTGTGCAGTCTGTCTTCTTGTGGCAGTGCCTGACTCAGAGATTTTGGTTTCAAGACCAAAGCCAAACCAAGTTGCAGGAACTCAAGATTCTGCAGAGGCAAAGATGGTCCTTCCTGAAGGACATGCAGTAAAGGAGTCTGGGACACTTAGCAGGGCCCTGTCACTCATGAAGCTGACTCTCCTAAGAGCAGGTGCGGGGTGCACACTTTTAAGACATTGGAGAGGAGCCAGCCCTCGCCCTGCTGCAACACTTCCTCCATCTGTACTTTGGAAAGTGGGCCAGTCAATTTCCCAGAGTGCATGATGTCCTTGTACTGCCATGGAGAGACCTTACCTGATAAAGATAACACCAGAAAGATCTCCTCTTTGACACTGAGAGCCACCATATGCTGTCTTTTCAGGCATTTCAAAGGGACATCACCCTTACTTCATGCTCCTCCATTCCTCAGGGGCTGCCTGGCACTTCCAGAGTATACGCTGCTGCCCGCAGCAATCCCATGGCGTGTGCACATAGGTTACACTTCTCCTTCTGTCCTTCTTGCCCTCCATAGGGTCTCTGTCCCTCAATGTGGCACCAAAAACTGCTACATGTCTATGGTACCTATATCTTGAGCAGACCATCATGAGGCTTCCCTCCAATCACTGTTGCCTTGGCCAGGATGGCAATGATTCCTGCTCCTATCCCGGGGAAACATGAAGAGAAGGGTGGGAACCACCCAGAAGGCGAGGGGACAGGAAAACCCTTAGCAAAGGACCACACAACAGCTCTTCTCCACAATACCAGGCAGTTTGCTGACCACAGAGACCTATCATAAAAAGGCCATCAGGTCACTTCCACAGCCCCTCCTGGAGACAGGGCAGCACTATTGGCCCGGGTACAAAGAGCTGTGCAGACTCACTGACAAGATGCCAACAACCATAGGCCAGGCCCTGTCTGCAAGAAGGGATGCCATAGTGTAGTGCCCTGAGAGCCTCATGGCCTTTCAAGAGCAACTATCCTAAGCTCTCAAGTCTACAAGCTAAGTAATAGTCCCTGTAAGGACAAACACAGTTAAATTCTTGTTCCCAGATGACACTGAGGTCCTCACCACCAGATGCAGATGCAGAGACACCCAAAGCTGGCACTGGGCCTCAGAAAGTTCTGCAGTTGCATCAAAGGCCTAATCACCAACAACACCTCTGCAGATGGCATGTTCTGCCCTTAACTCTATTCCTACCAGAGGCCTGCCAACGAAGAGAATTGTGAGTACCACAAGGTGGGGGAACAGAATAAAAAGACAGTGAGATGAAGACCAGGCCTCAGGGAGCCCACATGTCCAGAATCTTATGGGAGATTCTATAGAAATTCTCCCTCTATCCTACAGATGGCATGAGATGAACCAAGACCATGCAATGCTGCTAGCTTGGTAAGGAAATCATAAAGTTCAAACACGGAGTTCAGCTCAGATTTGACTCAACATTCATGATCTGTCTCCAACACTCCAGAGTTGTGGAAAGCCAGGTTCAGAACCACTATCCTCTACCACAGGCAGACAGTACTTAATCAGCAGAGCCATGCATACATCCCCATGCCTATGAGGAGCCACCTAAGGAGCCAGAAGCCAAGGCGCCTCCTCAGACAGTAAAGTCTTTGCTCTTCTAACTATACTCCCACTTACATGCTGAAAATCTGTCACCAAAGTGCATCCAAATGATGCTTACATTCTATCCTGGTAGAGGAAACCCTCTTCTTTGAGAAGGACTATTGACTAACTCTAAATTCCAACACCATCTTCCACAAGGCCCAGCACCGTGGCTTGCTCCATGCTAGCTGCTGGAAAGAAGAGCCAGCCCTGCTTCCTGAGGACGTCAATAGGTACCAAAGCACAAACCTTTCAGGTCAGCTGCCACTTCAGTTGACAACTGCAGGAGACACTGGGACTGCTGTGAAATGTGCAGGGCAGTAAATATAAAAGGCGACAAGCTGCTCTGGAAAAGGAACTCACAAGAAAAGTTGAGAACTCAGTAGCCCTGGATGTGTCCCTCCAGCTCGGAAAGGCAAGCAAGGAATAACACAGGAGCGTCCCACAGAAAGGGAACAGAGACCACCAATGCCATTCCTACCCAGTACGGACCTCACAGAAATGCCATAGCAAAAGGAGCCTTATCCATTGTGGCATTTACCAACTACTTCCTAAGCTCTTTAAAGTCCAAGAGTAACTTAGACCTAACCTGCCAACTGTACCCCGTAAGAGGCCACAGCCCAAACCTGAACTAGTAAATGACTCAACTAGCATAAGTTGAGAGCCGAGCAAACTTTAAAGGGTGCCCCATAGGTAGTACAGAAGAGCAAGGACTGTGTTGTATGTTTTGTCACACTTTGCTGATCTGCTCACTGTCACACTACTGCAATAGCATGGGCCGGCAAGCAATGGCATCCAGCACTGGGATTTGCTGCAGTGATGTCCAGATGAGGTTTTCCTCCACTGGCTCCCAGCAGGCATCTCCCTGAATAAGCTTCTTCTCTAAGAGGTTTCAGGTGGGCCACAGAGAAAGCTCTCTCGGCAGCACAACTCCTGAGGGAGTGAGCCCTCTCCCCTCAGCCTGAAGCTCCAGCCTCAGAGTGGAGTGAGCAAGCTTGACACAAGGAGCCTCCACAATGGTGCTTAAGCCTAGCCCTAGAACTCATTCTGGGGGAAGGCCCAGCCATACCATGGGATACCCAGGAGCCTCTAAGATATGCCTCACATGGTCAGAGAGGTCAGGCACATCACTAACACTGGCAGACATAGGCATAAGAAACAGAACCAAGGGAATGCAGCCACGTTAGACACCAGATAACTGAGCTGCAAGGCACAGCAGTCCTTCACAAGAACAAGCCCCATGCAGCCGACACAAGAATACCCAGTTCTTCTCTGCTCACATACTCCAGCTAAGCAGTCCTTGGAAGATGGCATCATCCCACCTTAAGGGCCTTCCCACCCTGATGTAGTCCCACCACTGTGGCTCTGACTCAAAAAGACCACACCTATTCACTATCAAGCACTCCCCCACACCCCCTGCCAACCTGCTTGGGCCTCTGACCACCCCAGCCACAGGGAACTCTCTCAGCCTCCCTGCTCTATGCTTCACATAGCCTGCTTCTCAGAATGGCAACCTTATGCACCTGTTGGATGTCTGTTGCTCCTTTTAGGTCCCTATCTGCATCTGCATATCTTTTGAGTGGCCAGTGGTTAAGAAGGGGGTTTGGGATCTTCAGTCGTTGGTGCCAGCCACAAAGCAGGTGTTCAATGGAGTCCCATGTCCTGAGCCTAATCTGAAACTACAGCCCGGGCTTATGTGCAGGATGAAAACTTAGAAAAGACCTGACAGGTCCATTAGAAATATTCACGACCTTCTTCCAGCACCAGAGACCAGGGGTAAGAGAAGCAGAAAAACTTCTGTTTCAAAAGGAATTACTCTAGCAAAAAAGCAGCCTATAAAACCAATGAAGGAGTCCCCAGTCCCTCACCACTGGGACAGCGCTCCCACTTGGAATGCTGCTTCAGGCTTCCAGACCATAGATGATTTATTGTCTCAAGCTTAAACATCAATCCAACAAAAGCTCTTGACTCGCACAGCCGGAATACTTCACAGACAACAGTAAACTAACAAAGCCCAACATGCAGTTTTAAACAGAGCAGACTCTAGAATGTTTATGTATGCAACCATATTAAGGGATCATGTTAAAATTATGAGGTTAAGTAAGAAATGATTAAGTAATGCTATTAATTCCAAATTAAAACAAACAGAGACAATGTCTTTAGCAGTAGCAGCAGCTTGCCACCTTGAATACCACAGCCAGCCCCCTCCACCCACCCAAGGGACAAGCTGGAAGCATTTGCCCTGGCAATGCACAATGGCCCATTTGCTATTTGGCAGCTGTGTGTAAACCCTCTCTGCCTCTCACTCCTTGCTACATCACAGAACCCACTTCACTTGTATTTATGGATCTACTTAACAACATGTAATCTCCAAAATCAGGAGCAAGAAGTTCCCAGATGCTTGAGGGGGGAACAGGCAATTCCAGAACACAAGCACACAGCACGGGGGCAATGGTCTCCATGTATGTCTTCACCCAGCTCTGCTTCCAAGGCCTATACTGCATTGCCTATCCATTCATCAGGTACCTGAGCTGCCATGGACCAGGCAACAATCAGGCATGAGGCACTCCTGGCCTTTTGACTCCTTGAAGTCTTCAGCCAGCAAGAAATGACATTAAACAACTAATGTCACAATAAGCTATTGAAATTGCACAACTGGAGAACGTGAAAAAGGAGTAAGAAGGCCTTTGAGCCAAGATGAATAGAAGGCTGAAGGGAGGACATAAACCAAAGGACTGGGGAAGACAGACGCAACGGGAGTCGTATGTGCAAAGGCCCTGGCCAAAGAGGACCAAGAGGAAGCAGGGCCGCAGAGCAGGCTGGAGGGAAAGCTCAGGAACGAGGCAATGACCATGAGTGAAGGCTTGAGCCAGAGGCTAGCACTCACCAGCTTCTGGGTCTTCTAGAGGAGCCTCAACAGGATTTCCTGCT
>JADRCC010158333.1:0-16339 GCA_019843855.1 Hylomyscus alleni
TGCTATGAACATGGTGGAGCATGTGTCCTTATTACATGTTGAAGCATCTTCTGGGTATATGCCCAGGAGTGGTATAGCTGGGTCCACCGGTAGAATTATGTCCAATTTCCGGAGGAACCGCCAAACTGATTTCCAGAGTGGTTGTACCAGCTTGCAATCCCACCAGCAATGAAGAAGTGTTCCTCTTTCTCCACAACCTCTCCAGCATCTGCTATCACCTGAGTTTTTTATTCTAGCCAATCTGACTGGTGTTTAACCAATTCCTTAAGGGGTTAAAATCTTGAGGGTTTAGTGTCAAGACTACTGTGAGAATGTGCCACCCAGTGTGATTCTACCTTCTCAAAATGGCTTTCCTAAGTTTTGGGTTCCACTAGTATTTCACTATGTCCTACCTAAAACAGCAAGAGATCATGGGCACCATTTTGTTTTTGTAGATCCCTAAAAAACTGTTGGTACTGAGAGTATAAAAATATGAACACCACATACTGTGTTATCCTAGTGTCATCTCTCATTATCAGATTTTTATTAGGTGTGGTAATCACTGAATTTTTGTTTTGTTTTGGTTTGAGCTTTTCAAGACAGGAAAAATTATATAGCCTTGGCTTTCTTAGAACTCTCTCTGTAGATTAGGCTGGCCTTGAACTCACAGAGATCCACCTGCCTCTGTCTCTTTGCCTCTGCCTCTGCCTCTGCCTCCAGAAGGTTGGAATTAAAGGTGTGTGCCACCACCACTGCCTGGCAATTGAATTATTTTATATTGCCATTTCTCCATTTGATAAAACTTTGTTCTATTCCTATGCCTGTTTCTTCAGAGATTTTTTTAATTATGAATAAGTGCTGTATTTTGTTAAGCTTATTATATATGTACATTGAAATGACCTAGTGGTTTGTCATTTTTAGTTTACACATGTTGTGTATTCAATTGATTTCTCACATAATTTCTTAACGATATATTCCTGAAATAGATTCTATGTTATTATCATCTATTATCTTTTTCATACGTGGCTGGATCTAGTTTAACAAAATTTGTTTGCATCATTTAGTTTTGCATTTCTATTGATTACATATGTTGTCCTTTAGTATATTTTTACTTTTTTTGAAGTCAGTGTGACCCTCCTACAGCTGAGGGCTGATTCTTCAGACTTTGCCTTGACACAGATAACCACGCCTCTCTGCCCACCTCCTGCTAATTGCCACGCCTCTCTCCAAGTTCCAGTTATGCTGGAAGTCTCACCTCCAGAGGCTAAAGAAGAAGTTACTGATTGGCTCAAGTTGCTGATGAACTTGGGGGAGGGGTTTTGCTTTACCTATTCTACCTGTTTGCTTGTAACAAAGAGAATTAAATGAATGATGGCAGACTGATAACACACCATGTGTTGGTCTAATTTTTATGAACCCTTCCCACATTTCCAGTACCCCAAATTATTTAAGACCTTAACCTCCATTCCAGAAAACCCATTCATATGTGTGGCCGCCGGCGACTACAAGTCAGTATTCAAAGTAATTGAATTCATTATAGCATCTTATACATATACATATACATCATATACTTTGTTCTTATTTGTCACCTCCTTCATTGCCATCAGACTTTATTTATGTGCTGTGTTGGTTTTGTCTAATTCTTGGTATGAGGCTAAATAAAAGAAAGTACTCTTTTTCAATGTTCTGGAAGACTATTGGTGTGCATAATTCATTTTATTTCTTTTGTAAATGCTGAACCCTTCTTGGTGTTGAAATATCTTAGTGGAAACAAAGTTCAAATTTAAGTTTAATAACTTTATACAAATAGGGATGTTCATAAAATGTCTTTATTTTTTCACTGAACTTAAGTAACTCATGGCTATAAAGAATGTGCCCACTTCAACTAAGTAATTGAATTCTTATGAATAAATTTGTTCATAATATTTACTCATTGACATTGTAAAAGCATGCTTCTCATTCCCTTCCTGGTAGAAACTGATAACTATGATTAATCATCTCAAAGGGTTTAGTTTTTACTATTTTTTTCTGACATTGGTTTTATTGAATCCTCCTTTGAATTCTACTGGCTTTTTGCTTGCTTTGTAATTTATTCTCCCCCTTACTGATTATTTTAGTATGAAAAATTGGTCTAGTTGTTTCTTATTTTGTTTCAATCTGATGCTCTCCCAACTGAGATATTTTGGCTTGGCTTCTTATTTTTTAGTAGAGGCATAGTTTGCAGTACACCTCTTGGTATTACTGACTTGGTGAATTTCTACAAAGTTTCTATGTTATTTAAGTTCTATCATCACTATAGAGAAATTTGATTATAATGTAATAATGTATAGATTTCTCCATATGCCTTAGGTATCAGTTTTCCTCAGCTTTTGCAGGCTATCACTTTCACAAAACCTGAGAAAACTGTTGACCATTTTTATTTTCAAACATATTTTTTCAAGTTTTGGAAATTGAAAATAGAAGGTTTTTTTTATATATATACAATGTATCCAGATTATAGTTTTTCCTCCTCCAGCTCTTCCCTGATCGCCATTACACCCACCTGACTCTACACCCTTTTTCTTCAAACGTATTTTTATCTTACAGCTTTTAGTGAGTTTAATGATACAGATGCTAAGTAACTTGAAATGGCCCTGTATTTTATGCTGCCTTTAAAAAATTAATGTATTGTTATTTTCTCTCAGTGTTTAAAATTGTATGTTTTTATTATTGTATTTATGTTATGTAATCTTATATACTGTGGTGTTAAATTTATTATTTATTATCAATCCTTTTAAGTACTATTTCACATGAGATATTTTTTAGTGTTTATTGCCGTTTGTATGAGTCTCAAATTTAGCATATGTTATAGTTTCAATTCCAATGACTAATGTTTTATACATTTGTGTCAGTTTAGGTCAGTCTCTTAATAAACATGTCTAATTTATTTGCGTAATTTGTTATCTTTGCAATCAGACATGGAGATTTTTTTTCTGTTGAGTGTCTTTTTTTGGCAGCCTGGGTAAATATTCTTGATTTTTCTTGGGATACAATTGAAATATGTGAATTTGGTTTTGATTTGTTGGACAGGACTAGAGCATTGTTCATGCTGGGCATGATTGCTTCCCTGTAGTTTGCAAGATCTTCTAGAAGACTTTAAACATTGCCACTTGTATTTTGTTTTTTAGTCTAACTGAAGAAATTAAGCACTGTTGTGAGTTTAGTTTGCAGAAAGACCAACTTTCTCTGGTCCTTCTGGATATTTTTATCTTGGCCTCAAGTGGTTTCCATACATGTACATGCTAATTAGCTTTCAGCTAAGTACTATAGATAGCTGATATTCTCATATAGGGTTGCTATCAACTCTGCATTCTGATTAACTTCTTGTCTCTCGATTTTCAGCTTCCTTGGAAGTCCTGAGGGCATTCTACCTTTATAATGAAGAATAGCATAGGAACTCAGAAGGTAACAAGATGATCATAGCATATAATATATTAGTTCCCTTTCTGTCTAGAATCACTGTCCTCCCTTGATAGTGGGTGGCTTGAAATAATTTTTTAATAGTTTTTTTTGAGCTTTTTGGTTATTACTTTAGGAGATGAATATAATCTTTGTGATCCTATAATATTCAGAAGCTGAATTCTTCATTATTTAAAATTAACATAATTTTATTAACAAAATGAATAAACATAGAAATTTAAAATTTTAACCCTAAAGCCATCAGAAAAATGTGAGAGAATTCCAATAACAGTGTTAAATATCATTGTGAAGTCTTGACAGTATAAACAGAATTTAAAAGCATGAATTGTGGCATCCCCAGTATATCTGGAGAACCTTAATTCCCTTAGAATAAGAGTACACTATTCACCTTATAATAACATGTGAATGCGCATCCTTAACTGATTGCTAGATCCCAATGTGGATAGATAGGATTTAGCCATGTATACCTGCTTTCTTCCCCCTGATGGGAAGAAATTGTAGAAAGGGATTCCACATGGAAACATGTGGAGTTGAGTATATATAGAAATGATCCAATTAGTGTTCAAATTGAATTACTGGCATAATTTCCTAAGGTTGAGAAAGAACTGATTGAATTAAATATTTTAAAAACATACTCATATAAACTACACTATTTCAAAACTGAAAATAAGATTTTCTATTATATATCTATTCATTTTTCAAATTACTTTTATTCTTTTATAGTCCAATTACTAGCTCCCTCCTGGTCTGTCCCATTCCTCCTCTCCCCTGTCTTCAAGAGGATGCTCCCATGCCCCCACTCTAGCCCACCCCTGGCCAGGCCTCCCCATTCTCTTGGGCCTCAAGTCTCTCGAGGGTTAGGCACATCTTCTCTCACTGAGGCTATAATGAGACATTAATTGTAATATAACATCACCCAACTGAGATCTTTTGTATGGATGAAATTCCATGTCAAATAATTTAAATTCCCACAAATAAAAATATGAAAAATAAAGTTTTGAAAGGGCTGGATGTAATAGTTTACTGACAGAGCAGTAGAAGACCCTCAGCCTCAGTTTGGTTACACACACACACACACACACACACACACACCTTCAACAAAGCATGATGGCTTATACCTATTACCTCAATATTTATGAGAATAAAAATCATGGAGATTGAGGCCAGCCTGCACTACACAGAGAGGATATATCTGTATAGGGGACACACTAAGACCTTATTTTTAAGAAGAAAAAGAAAAAAGGATAGAAAGAAAAGAGTTAAACTTTTAAAATGAGAAAGGTCTGTGATTTTATAAAATACCTGTTATGGTTTATGTATGCTTAACCAAGGTACTGGCACTATTAGGAAATATAGCCTTGTTGGAATAGGTATGTCACTGTGGGTGTGGGCTTTATGACCCTTGTCCTAGCTGCCTGGAGGCCAGTATGCTCCTAGCAGCCTTCAGCTGTGTCTGCACCATGCCTGTCTAGAACTAGGTGCTGCCATGTTCCCACCGTGATGATAATGGACTGAAACTCTGAACCTATAAGCCAGCCCCAAGATTTGCCTTGGCCATGGTGTCTCTTCATAGCAGTAAAACCCTAAGACAATGCCTTACCTCTTTTTTTGGGCCAGGCAATTCTCTATGCAGCCCATCCTAGCCTCATACATTTGATTCTTCTGCCACTGTATCACACTACATCCAGCAAAATGAAGAGGTTGGTATAGATGCTTGCCACAAAACCCTGCCAACCTGAGTTTGACCCCTGGATCCCAAGTAAAGGCAGAAAAATATAATAAAACCCGAAAGTTGTCTTCTAATCTCCACATGCATATCTTGTCACATGCGTCCCAAGCTACCTACATACAGAGAGAAAGAGAGAGAGAGAGAGAGAGAGAGAGAGAGAGAGAGAGAGAGAGAGAATTTTAACTAAATCACAAATAGTATATTTTACTAAGATTTTTGATTGGCAATTAGTTTCTAAGGAAACATCTTGTGTACTGAAGCATATAATAAAATGTCAAGAAACAAACTGAGTTAGCAAGTAACCTTTACTAAATTCAATGGAAATTTATTTGATAGTTTTCATTAAAAAAAAAAACCCTGCCATTTCATAGCATTTTGTTCTTGGGTTAAACTCAATTCATGTATAAGCAGAAATTTCAAATAAAAATTGTAATTTCTAGAGTCTATAACTACATTGTATCAATGGCTTAGTCTCTAGGATTGTCTTGATATTTCTTCAGTTGGGTAAGAATGGCAAAATCTTTCATATTATTCTTATAGAATTAATAGGCCAATGGTAAGAAAAGTTACTATTCACTAAAAATAAGATCAATTTTGTTTTCATACTTACAACTAAGCTACCATTACAGATCTTTAGAAACATTGAGTCTGAATTCTGCTTTTCAGATCAAAATCAATTTCTCTAGTATAGCACACTGCCTATAAGTTTGTCAGGTAGTGTCAGTTGATGTCACTCTTGTTGTGAGTTACATTTGCAATAAGTAAATTGCAGTTGGTAAATTGAGAATCTCAAAGATTCTCATCTACTTAAGAACAGAAACAACAACAAAATATGAAATTGTCCTTAGAAAGGAAGACTAAGTCTTTTTTTTTTTTTTTTTGAGACAGTGTTTCTCTGTGTAGCCCTGAACTCATTCTATAGGCCAGCCTGGCCTTGAACTCAGAGATCCACCTCCCTCTGCCTCCCAAGTACTGGGACTAAAGGTGTGCTGAACCACTGCCTGGCTGACTTTCTAAGTCTTAAAAGGGAGTGGTAAGTACTAGTGAGTTAATGGGGGAAATGTCCTTAGTGAACACATAGAAATTAGATCACGACAGAGAAGAGAAGGAATTTTCTCTACATAAGAATGGTCTGGGCCTTTCAGAGGGCAGTCATGATAGGTCCCTTTTTGTGAGCACTCCATAGCCTCAGTAATAGTGTCAGGCCTTGGGACCTCCCCTTGAACTGGATCCCACTTTGGTCCAGTCCCTGGAGGTTCTTTTCCACAGTCTCCTCTCCATTTCCATCCCTGTAATTCTTTCAGACAGGAACAATTATGGATCAGAGATGTGACTGTGGGATGGCAACTCCATCCCTCACTTGATTCCCTGTCTTCCTGCTGGAGGTGAGCTCTATAAGTTCCCTATCCCTACTGTTTGCCATTTCATCTAAGGTCCCTCCCTTTGAGTCTTGAGAGTTTCTTACCTCCGAGGTCTCTGGTGCATTCTGAAAGAGTTGGATGCTGATATTTGCACCTAACCACTGGACAGAAGCAGCTGACTCCTGTTGTTGAATTAGGGAAGGCTGAAAGAAGCTGAAGAGAAGGTTTATCCTGTAAGAGGACCAGCAGTCTCAATTAATCTGGACCCCCGAGATCTCTCAGACACTGGACCACCAGACAGCATATACCAGCTGATATGAGGCCCCCAATACACATACAGTAGAGGACTTCTGGGTCTCCATTCATTCAGAGATGATGCACCTAACCCTCAAGAGACTGGAGGCCCCAGGGAGTTTAGAAATCAGGTGGGGTGGGGGGTGGGATTGGGGGCATTCTTGTGAAGACAGGGGGTGGGGAAGAGGTGTGAGATGTGGAACAGTCAGAGGGTGGATGGTGGGCGGGGGAATGGAATATGGAATGTAAAAAATAAATTTATTTATATATATATATAAAAGAACTATATGGCAACAAAGAGTTACTGATGTAAGGAATGCACAAATCTGGCATGGATTTTATCAGGAGGAATTGGATAAAATAGGAATGGGTATGTCAAATAGAGCTATGGATGTAATAAAGACAGAAAATTATAAATGAATTTACTCAAGACTGAAAATAATGTATCATTGAATTCTATGCACAATAATATGCTAAAATTTACACTTTAGCAAATTAAAAGGTTATGCAAGCAAAACCATAGGAAGGTAAAAAGGGGGATGCTATAGTAACTTAGTGTTGAAATATATCAGAGAAAGCACAGAGAATTGCATATAGAAGAGTACAAATCCAAACTTTTTGCCAAGATTTTAGGAGATATCATTCTGAAACAGAGAGATGATATGAACCAAACAAACCAAAATAAGGATATGAAAACAGCTAACAAGTTGAATCTGGACAGCATGCATTTGTACTTATCATTAGAGTACACACCCATATAACAGTATTGACTCGATATAGATAAAAGGTGTGTCTGAAAATAAGACATATAACCTAATTTTGTTCATGAGTATATAGTATATAAAATTAGATATCAACAAAGGTAGCAAAGTCATCATCTATATATTTAGAAAAAAATACACAATAGACTTCTAGAAAATTCTGATTTAAAGCACAAAATATTGTAGCAATAGGGGAGGCTCTTAGAAGTCAAAGCAGGTGACTTTAGCTGAGACAATTAGTAATGAGGATATAGAATCTGAAAAGGCTACTTCTTGTAGCCAGACAGGGCCTACAGGAGAGGGATTTGTCCTGTCTACAAAAAATGCAGGAACAAAAATAGAGCAGAAACTGAAGAAAAATCCAACCTCTAACCTGCCCTATTTGAGACCTATCCAATGGGGAAGCACCAGTCCCTGACACTACTACTGATGTTCTGTTATGCTTGCAGACAGGAGTCTAGCATAACTGTCACCTGAGAGGCTCCATCAAGCAGCTGAAACAGATACAGATTTCCACAATTAACCATTGGACAGAGCTGGGGGACTCTTATGAGAAGAGTTGGGGGAAGGATTGAAGGCCCTGAAGTGGGTAGGAACTCCACAGGAAGACCAAAAGATTCAAATAACATGGACCCTTGGGATCTCTCAGAGACTGAGTAGCCAACCAAAGAGCATACACAGGCTGGATCGAGTCCCCTAGCACGTATGTAGCAGATGTACAACTCAATCTCCTTGTGGGTGCCCCAACATCTGGAGCTGGGGCTATCCTTAAAGGTGTTGCCTTTGTTTGGAATATGTTCCCCAACTGGGCTACCTTGTTTGGTGTCAGTGGGAGAGGATCAACCTAACCTTGCAGAAACTTGATGTTCTAGGGTGGTGGGATACCTAGGGGGACCTCACCCTTTCAGAGGAGAAGATGATATGGATGGGAGAAGGGACTCTGTGAGCAGGGACAAGGAGGGGGCAGGGATTGTAATGTAAAATCAATCAATCAATAAATAAATGGAGGAAAAAGGTACAAAGGAGTCAAACTAAAGAACTGAAAAGAGAATACACACATACACATGCACACACACACACACACACACACACACACACACACATACACACACGAATTTTGGTGAAAATTCCAGACATTTAGAAAGAATGGCAGTGGAAGTACTGGCTGAAATGGTGACAAGAAAACAAAGTGTCAGACCTGGAGAGATGGCTCTGCTGTTAAGAGCTCTTCCTGTTCTTTCAGGAGACCAGGGTTCAGTTCCCAGAATCCACATGGTGGCTCACAAACACTTCTAAATCTTGTTCCAATGATTTTTGGCCTTCACTGGCTCTTGCATGCACATGGTTCAGATATATACACTCTAGCAGAAAAGCTGGTAGTCGGAACTGAATATTAACAAAGTGCATATTATACATGTATGTATTAAGATTTACTTTTATTATTTTTGTATGTGAATATAATAAATATTTTTTAAAAAAACAGGAAAGATTGCAGAACTTTTAATTATTTTAATGATAAACAATTTTCTACTTAAAACATATCTCAGAGTCATCATACAGACTTTAGAAAAACAGAGAAATACACGATGAACAAAATTATGTCATTTGAAATCTTGCTTCAAATGCTTCTGATTCTCTTAAAACATTCACCATAACAACCAGCTCTTCAACTGCCTGTTTTCTGCAAAGTTGTGCGTGGGCAGCTGGCAACAGCTTGGGAGTTGTTACTAAGCAAGCCGGGAACATAGCCTGTGTTCTTAAAAACATGGCCATTAAAGGGACAAGACAAGTCCACAAAATTGTCAAGAATAATTCCAAAGTACACTTTGATTGAGGGCATTTTACAACAAAACTCAACTAGAATCAGAGGTTTTAATGTATGATCTGCATTCGCTGGATAGTAGAGTCAGTAAGGAGTCACCAAAGATCAATTTTTTTGCCTGGGACTTTATGGGACTTAGGACATTTGATGATGCTAACATAACAATGAAGGGAAGCATAGGGGGTATGAGGGAGAGATGATATGCTTTCTGAAAACAGTAAAAGAATTCTTCTCCTTGAACTTTACAGATGCCATATTTTTATAATACAGTGATATGGAAGAAAGATGACCCAGAATCTAGGTCAATTTCGTACTAATTTAACATGAACTTTTATAAAAGTTGCCAAAAATCCTGTAATTTAGTTATAACTAGGATTTCTTTTTAGCTCTGGTAGTAATAGAAATTGGCCCTTGTAATCATTAGTTTCTTGTTTTATCTCCTTTGGCTTCAATATAAAGTATTAATAGAGAATACAGGTTGATTTGAAAAGAGCATTTATTTAGGCAAAATGTTACTCCTCCAAGTGTAATAATGTAAAGACATCAGAATATTTAAATCCTCTGAGGCAAGGTTAAAGGCAGATTTGTGAAACAATTAGCATAAACATTATCTCACCTCCCCTTTGGCTATTCAACCTGAACCCAGGATGGAAGAACTATCTGAAACACAAATTAATGTAATATAAGAACTTCCCGGACGTGTATCAAACTGCATACTAAAGTATTTGCAACTAGAGATACGCTTAGTGCTCTGTAACTGCTATTTAATTTTCAGAATCTACAATTTGCCTCCTATAGTAAAGTCCTTCTTATTTACTACTGTATACACCTGTCAAAGGAGGCCAAAGTTCAGTGTGACTGTCAGCACTGTCACGTTCCTTCCCCATGAGGTTTTTCCTTTTAAAAATATTTACTTGTTTTTATGTGTGAATTTTTTTCATGTATGTATGTCTATGTACCATGTGTATATTACCTGCAGAGGCCAGAAGGGGTAATTGATTCCCTGAACCTGTATTCGTAGATTGTTGTGACCTGCCATATGGGTGTTGGGACACCTGGAAAAGCAGCTAATGCTCTTACCTGCTGAGTCATATGCTGTCCTGATACTATTAAAATGTTAGGTATGATTATACCTTTCTCTTCATTTCTTTTCTCTTTTTCCTTCCTTTTTCTTCATTCCTTGCCTTCCATCCTTCCATCTCTCCAATCCTGCTTTCTTTCCCCCATATTCCTCAGAATATCCCATTTTCAATATGTAATGTTACTTCATTTTCTTTTTCTTTAAATTATATATGAGGGTCAAATTGAACCCCATATCTTCCATTGACAAAGATTTTTAAGGAAATTTACATTCAGAGAGTTTAATTCTTTCCCATCATCTTGAAGTCAAAGGAAAAGGACCAAAGGTGTGCTCAGGTTGCATAATAAAAAGAATAATGAAAATTCATGTCAACATGTCAGAGTAAAAATCATGAAAGTGAGACTGCAAAATATATTGTTTATTAATATACTACTTGAATGGAAATGTGAAATCTGTCAGCTACAGCAGCAGAAAATGAGAATTAGATTTAGTATGCTGAAGAGTGCAGTCTCATTTGAGTCAATTATTTCTTGTACTTTGTACTACCAACACTGGAGTTAGACTTTTAACAAATATCTTATTCTGTATATTTGAAACCCATCCCTCTTATCAAATTTCAAAAATCTTTGCTAGGCTAGTATGTTGTCAGTGAATAGTTTTTGAACAGCAATTCTCAACTTTCTGTACAATATGGATTCACTTTTCACATTTAGAACTACATAGAGATTCTATATAAATTAATACAATTTTTCTTTTTCCAAAAATAATAACATTCTGTGGGACAGAAGCAGAGGCATTATTTTCTTATTAATCATCACTTGATTTCTATCAAAAGTACTTTAAAAGGCAAGGATGAGGGAAACTCACATTCTATCACTTATGATGTCCTATTATTTTTGCCAATATCAATCATTATCAAGGATTTGGGGTCACAGAGAAGGCTAAAGTGACTAGCAAAAATAATAAGAAATTCTAGGAAAAAGGAAGGCCAAAATGTGGACATTTCATTCCTTCTTAAAAGGGGAACAAAATACCCATGCAAGGAGTTGCAGAGACTAACTATGGAGCAGAGACTGAAGGAAGGGCACTCCAGCCTGATATAGCTGTCTCCTGAGAGGCTCTGACAGTACCTGACTAATACAGAGGTAGAGGCTCACAGCCATCTATTGAAATGAGTACAGGATCCCCAATGAAGAAGTTAGAGAAAGAACTAATGGAGTTGAAGGGTTTGCAGCCTCTTGGGACGAACAACAATATGGACTGACCAATGCCCTCAGAGCTCCCAGGGACTCAACCACCAACCAAGGACTATACATGGTGGGACTGATTGTTCTGGCAGCATGTGTATAGTAGAGGATTGCAAAGTCAGTCATCACTGGGAGGAGAGGCCCTTGGCCCTGTGAATGTTCTGTGCCCCAATGTAGGGGAATGACAGGGCCGATAAGTGGGAGAGGGTGGGGTGGCAGACATGGGGAGGGGGGAGGTAACAGGGGTTTGTTCTAGTTGTTTTTATTTGTTCATTATAAAATAAAAAATAAAAAAATAAATAAAAATTAAAAAAAAAGAAATTCTGAGAGACAATTTTAGGGCCTTGCTCTCATTTCATTTCATCTCATTTGATAATTCTAAACTCAATGGACCATCATTGGATTCAAATAGGCAAAGGGTGCAGTGCTGGTGAGTTAGAACACTTGGTTGTTCATCACATGAATTCATTGGCATATTTTGATTATTTTGTATGAATCTGTGGGTCCTTTGTGTGCTGTGGTGGTTTGAATATGCTTGGCCCAGGGAGTGGCACTATTTGGAGGTGTAGCCTTGTTGGAGTAAGAGGTGTGGCCCTGTTGGAGTAGGTGTGTCACTGTGGGCTTCGCTTTTAATACCCTTGTACTAAGCTGCCTAGAATTCAGTCTTCACCTCTTTGCTTTCAGATGAAGATGTAGAACTCTCAGCTCCTCATGTACCATGCCTGCCTGAATGCTGCCATGCTCCTGCTTTGATGATAATGAACTGGACATCTGAACTTACAAGCCAACCCAAATTAAATATCCTTTATAAGAACTGTCTTGTTCATGGTGTCTGTTCACATCAGAAAAGCCCTAACTAAAAAACATGTGCTATAAAAAAAAGTCATCTTGTACTGGTGGTTGGGGTTACAGGTTTTAAATGAAAAAGCAGAAATAGAAGAGTCTGAGGCCACATTGGTGAGACTGAGAAGGTCTGATAACTTCTGTAGGGGAGAGGATAGATCTGCTTTGGAGACTGCATGGGACAAAATGTGGATATTTGTGGGCTCCTATGACAGAAGGGTTACAGTAGGGGACCTGTGCTCATATTAGAAGGCTTTGTCTATCCCTTGGTAAGAAAAGGATGATCTCTGGTCCCCTAATTGGGATATGGCATATCTGAATTTTCCTTGGATAAAGGGGAATGGTGTGGTACTCCATTTTGGAATTGGTACAGATATGAATACCCCAAGACAGGAACCAAAGGCCTGGGCCCCCTTATGGCCCTACTGGAAGTTTTCTCTCTCTCTTTCTCTCTTGGACAGAAAACATGTTTTGAACCCCCCCTTGGTAGAAATATGGTGGCTGACATCCTCTTGAGCTGATGATGAATTTTGACACTCTCATGGCTATGCCTGTTTTCTATACATTAAATCTTTAAAATTTTTAACTTATTTTATTTTATATATGTGATCCTCTGGAAGAACAACAAATTTTCTAAACTGGTGAGCAATTTTTCCATTCCATGCACATTTAATCATTATGTCAGTCAGTATATTGTGTCTTTGTAT
Organism: Hylomyscus alleni; assembly: GCA_019843855.1. Classification (NCBI taxonomy): domain Eukaryota; kingdom Metazoa; phylum Chordata; class Mammalia; order Rodentia; family Muridae; genus Hylomyscus; species Hylomyscus alleni. Next base: position 13,284 of record JADRCC010158333.1, read on the forward strand.
ACTGTGTACTCACAGGCATACATTTTAAAACCTCTCTTTCAGATAGACTGTCCCAACATTCAGTGATTCCCAATCAAAATTACAAAGGTTCTTTGTAGCTTTAATTTTTTCAACCCATATTTTTAATGATGGTTCTTAAATGTTTTAACCTTTCTTGTAACCCACCATGCACCAGAAGTAGTGGAAAAGCAAGGATATAGGGGAAAGTTGACCTGTTTAGAAAAGTTCTTTGGAGTACCCCCATCTGTGTTGTCTGGAAATCGGTAGTTCAGTTCACAGGTTGGCAGACCACAGCAGCTCAGTCCACTCACAAACACTTCATGGACACACCAGCAGTTCGGTTCCATAGAGTTGGGTTAACAACAACAGTGACATGACCTAGCAGAGACAACCAGGCCTCAGCCTCAGCTGGAATCAGCAGGAGGAACCCAGAGGGGCACCAGAAGTTCTCAGTTGTGCCTTCCTCAGGGAAGCAAAGATCAGCTAAGAAGGGAGACCCACCAGCACTGCACAGCTAACTACCAGTACCAATAAGTCAAGCTCTATCTCTACATCACTCTGTGGAGCCCCCTTTATATCCTCCAAACATCATGTGTCCTCCATGTGTCTTGCTTCAGCACATGCATCCAATCAGTCTGAGTACAAAGAAGCAGCAAGAAACTACAGTATACCACCAGAAGGGTTTTTTTTTTTTTTTTTTTTTTTTTTTGGTGCATTTCTCTCTATGGAGTCCCCACAAATGCAGCTCAACTAAGCAATGTAAGGCAGACTGATAACATTGGTACTGTTAGCCAAGAATCCTTCATCATGTGTCCTTTCACTTGAGTGTTTTAGCAGAACATCCTCTCTCCTATGTCTGCTTCAGCAAAATATTCCTTCACACGTCTTCCTTAGCCTTTCATACCCGTGTCCACTTTAATGAAACATTCCTTCATATGTTTGGCTCAGCAAAACACCATCCAACCAACTTTTCAAAAAACTCTTAAGTTTCTACTTCAGCTCTTTTGGTCTTGTACTTCCTGTCTTTGAACTGCTGAAAAAACTGAAACATGCAGTTTCTATCACTATAATTTATAATTACTAGAGACATTCATATTTTAAGTCATGCAATAAAGAACTAATTACTAAATCTGTATTCTTACACAAATATAGTATTAAATTCTTGATATAAAGCATAGTCTTAAAAACAATGGAGTTATATGAACAGAAATGATTTTTTACAGATGTATTTATTCAATTTATGTATATGAGTACACTGTGGCTGTCTTCCGACACCCCAGAAGATGGCATCAGTTCCCATTACAAATGATTGTGAGCCAAAATATGGTTGCTGGGAATTGAACTCAGGACCTCTGAAGAACAGTCAGTGCTCTTAACCACTGATCCATCTCTCCAGCCCACAAAAATGATTTTTAGACTGTCATTTTCAGAGGTACTACAGTGGAGGTCTCAAGTTGAAAACTACAATATATGAACAAATATGTTCTTACTCTTTCTTATAAGTTAAACTATCTGTAGATAAAAATAAGACCTTTTCTACTTACATAAAACAAGTATTGCCAACTTCATTTGTGAATGACCTAGAGACACAATTTTACATCTATATGAAACAATTTCTTAAGCATTACTTTACTGAGGAAAATGTAAGAAATACACAAAAATATTCTTTTCATTCTTATTACATTTACCCATGCCAGGAACTCATTGTTTTTCAATGATGCTAACTGACTCCTCCCTAATTTGTAGTATGTCCTTAACTTCATCTTTCATATTATCTACAGAGGGACATGCATTGATGATCAACTTATTAATGGACATTATCACCATCTGAAATGCATTTTGGTGAAATGAAAGGTTTTTATACATTGCAGACTACTGCCACTCCATAGTTATTAGATCTACCTTGGCTATCTTTGCAGAAATTAATCTCCTTTAATATATATATATATATAATGTATCTGTATGCAATGCATAAAATTTGACAACAATATCTATACTGAAGTATATAACATAACAGTGAATTTAAAGTTTGCAGCATTCAATTTCTCAATGAAACCGCAGAAAGAGATACTATTTTAAATTATTTAAATACTTGGTAAATTTTTTAAAGTTATAACAATACATTTTAAATGTGTGCCATTAAGTCTTGCAAGCCAATATTTTTTTTTATCATTTTCCCTAGTTTCTTTTCTATGGCTGTGATATAACACTGCAACCAAAACAAACTTGGAAATGAAAATATTTATATAGTTTATACATGCCAATCACAGTCTATCAATAATGCCAGGACTGGACCTGAGGTACCTCAAGGCAAGAATTGGAAGAAAGACCACAGAAGAGTCCTGATTACTGGTGTACTCCTAAGTCTTGTGTTCAACTGCCTTTCTTAAATGTTCCAAGACCACCTAACCAAATCCTCCCACATCAATCATCAATCAAGAAAATGCCCCCACAGTCTTGTCTACAAGTCAGTCTTATATTGGATTTCCTCACTTGAGCTGTCCTCTTCCTCTGTGTCTTTAGCTTGTGTCAAGCTGACAGTAAAACAAACAAACAAACAAACAAACAACAATAAAAAAAATCTAACCAAAAACTCAAGTGACAGCAGATACTGGGAAGAATATGGAGAAGGAAGAACACTCCTCCATTGCTGAGGGGATTACAAACTGGTACAACCACTCTGGAAATCAATATGGTAGTTCCTCGGAAAATTGGAAATAGTTCTACCTGAAGTGAGAGCTATACCACTACTGGGAATATACCCAAAAGATGCTCCAACATATAAAAAGGACAAGTACTCTGCTGTGTTCACAGCAGCCTTATTTATAATAGCCAGGAGCTAGAAACAACCCAGATGTCCTTCAACCCAGGAATGGATATAAAAAATATGGTACATTTACACAATGGAGTATTATTTAGCTATTAATAGTGAGGACATCATGAGTTTTGCAGGCAAATGGATGGAACTAGAAAATATCATTCTGTGTAAGGTAACTCAAGACCTCAAAGGACGTGCATGGTATATAATCACTAATAAGTGGATATTAATCAAAAAA
>JADRCC010158339.1:0-16308 GCA_019843855.1 Hylomyscus alleni
TTTTTTTTTTTTTCAGTTTTCTAAGGAATCAACCATTTCTCGTTATACTTGCTAGAATCTGTGCATATGATTTTCAATAAACAATTTCCTTCACCCTAATATCTACCATTACATATGATGTTTATCTCCATATTATTGATCAATAAATTGAATGTGTGTGAGTGTGTGTGTATGTATGTATATATATTATAGTATTGGAGTGAAGTGTTAAGATACTCCAGTAGTGAGAAAACTGCAGAACTAGAAAGTGTAGGGATTAAAATAGCAAACAGAACTAAAGGTGTACTACTATATAGTTACACTACTCTGTAGTCACATATATAAATGATAGTGTACAGTTAAGCAGCAAAGAAGAAAGAGTTTTATGAATGACTATCTTCTGAGTCAAGCAACCACCATCTTGGGCAATTTAGTCGTATGCCTTTGAAAAACTATTAACCTAGCTGTGCTTGTTGATTGCTCATATCTCTGCAATGTGGGGCAATATAGTGATTTGAAAAAGATTGTACCCCTAGATATATACAAGTTTGAACTCTTGGTCCCAAGTTGATGGAGATGTTGAGGAAGGATTAAGAGATATGACTTTATTAGTGTTGTGTCATTGTAGACAGGTTTTGAGATCTCAAAATCCACACATTCCCAGTTGTGTCTCTCTGCTTTGCTTTGTTGTTGGAGACCTGTGCTCTCAGCTGCTGCTTCACTCACATGCTGCAAGTTACCTCCTCTGTCATCAGGGCCTCTAATAATCTGTAAACATAACGCAAAGATTAATTCTTCTATAAATTACCTCAGTCATAACATATAATTGCAGCATTGTAAAACTAACTAATACAAAAGTAGGTGCCAGTAAGTAGGCTACTGATATGAAGAAATGGCCAGGATTTTTGGAGGCAACATGAACTGGAAAGCCAAGCCCAGAGATTTCAGAAAGGAAATACCTTAGTAAATGAGATAGGCACTGTTCTTTTTGACTTTTGTAGAAAATGTGGCTGTTTTCTTCCTATATCCTAAGAACTTTACTGAGTCCAAATTTAATATAATGGAGAAAATTCTTTGGTGAAAAATATTTCAAGATATCTAAATATTGACTTTGTTGCATGTTTATAGCAATCACTCTTATGAATATCTACAATGAAAATGATCATATGAGCAGATACAAATGTGAGGATCAGAGAAGGAAAAAAGACACTAACATGACTAGCATTATAGCCAAGATTTGTAGTGGAAGACAGGCTGTAACTGTCAAGAAGTTTAATGTCATTAATGTAGGAGGATCAGCAATGAAATAAAGAGGATACATTCAGGGCCAGATTCTACCCACAATCTACCTAGATTTCTAAAGAATATCTGCTCCTCCCAAATCAAGAGCAAATGAATGCTACTGCCAATATGATCCAAAAGATCCAGGTATCGTCCCAAACTGTAAACAGTTGTAGAGAGACAGCAAGTCTAGGCATACAGCAGGAAACTCAATACATGAAAGACTTTATCTTGATGCTATGAAAGTGAAGTCTAGATTGTCTTGGAGATTCATAAATGTGGACATTCTTGAACTGTGAGATGTTTGCAAGGAGAAATCACTATGTTTCAAGCAGCAGAAATGGGAAGAGTGAGCAATTCTAAGTCCTTTGTCACCGTACACAGAACTGCCAGATTTGAACTTTGCCCTGATGGATTTTTTCTTAAGTTAAGCAAGAATTTCTTTACTACATGCCTATACTTCCCTTTTGTAATGGTATTGTGTATTATGTGCACTGTATGTTCAAATATATAATTTAATTTTTGATTTTACAGGAGTTGCAATTAATGATTGCTTTCCATCTAAGAAGAGACTTTGGAATAATGTTAAGACTGTAAAAGACTATGGAGATTTTGTACTGACTATGTTTTGCATTATGATATGGCCATGAGTCTGATACAGAGGAGAATGTGGTTGTTTGAATGAGAATGATTCCAATAGTGTCATATGTTTTAATACTTGGTCCCTAGTATTTGTGGAACTTTTGGGAAAAATTAATAAAAGCTCAGAGGTTAATAAATCCTTTACCTGAGAACCAAGCTGATCTCTCTATCATCTGTTGTTTACAACTTTGCCTTAATTTTACAAGGCCTATTTATACTGGAAAAAAGGTTACTAGGTGCATCCTTTTGGGCAAGGACTACCCATACTCCTATAACTCCTGTAACTAAATGGAAGTCTTGTTAACTCATTAGTTCCTTAGTATAATCCTCAGTCTGTCATTGAAACTTTAGTAGTCAGTGGAGAAACTGCTTACATCTCTTCCCTAGGAAGGAGATGTATCAACAAATGGCAAGAACAGATTTGGGTGAATGGATGGAAGTGTAAAGGATTTTCAGATCTAGTCCATACAGATGATCAAGGACAAATAATTTGAGTAGACTCTGTCAACAATATGGTACAAATCAATTTGAAAACTCTAGGAGAGTCAAGAGTTACAAGCAATGGGCACAAACTGTTTCCAAAGTTTTGCTTATTGACCATTCATTCACAGAATTGTATTTATCTATCTTCATATTGTTCTAAGCCAATAGATACTTTTATTTGTTTTTCTGATTCTTTTATTGAAAATAGATATTTTGATGCAATACACTCTGATTCTAATTTCCTCTTCTCCCCACTCCTCTGAGATCCTTCTCACCTCTCCATCCAAATCAACACATTCTCTGTCTCTTCTTAGAAAACAAATGGACATATAAAAGTAATAATAAAAATAAGGTAAAATGAAAACAAATAGTTCAAATTAGGACAAGACAAACAGAAGACAAAGAAGAAAGAACACATACACACACAAACAAAATAAATAAGTAAAATAAATTAAATACAAATAAATAAATAAATTCCCCAAACTAAGCATTATGAGACATAAAACTTCCAAATTTGTCCCAAGCTCTTTCTGTGTTAGCCATGTACTATTTGGCATGGACCCTGATCTTAAGATTGGTTTGTATTCTCAATGAGACTCCATCGCAGGCAATTGAAAAAACAATGCATTTATCATTCATGAGTGGTTATCACTTGGAGACAGCTTATGTGTTAGACATGGAGGCTTCTTGTGATCACTTACCCTCCTAAAGCTAGGACCTACCTAGAGAAGACACATGCAGGCTCTGTGCATGCTGCCATACTCTCTGAGAGTTCACAGGATTGTCAGTCTAGCTATTTAGAAGTCCTTATTTCCTTGGCTCTTCCAATCTTTTTTCTTCCTCTTCTGCCAGCTTCCCAAACCAAAAGGAGAGGATGTGATAGAAATATTCCATTGAAGAATCTGTGTTCCAAGGTTTCTAGCTCTTTGACTATTATTCAGCTATGGAACTCTATATTTGTTCCCATCTGCTGGACAAGGAAGCTTCTCTGATGATGGCTGAACAAGGCACAGATTTATAAGTATATTAAATGTCATTAGGTATCATTGTATAGCTATGGTCTTTTGGCAGGACAGTAGTGCAATGTGTGCCCTATTTCATGACATGGGCCTTAATTGCAGTCAGGTGTTGGTTGGTTATTCCTACGAGCTTTGTGATGTTATTGCCATAACACAAACAGCACAAACTTCATAATTATGGATCAGGTTGATGTTTACATTTCTCGTTTGCATGCAGAGTACATTCCAGTACACAGACACTACAAATCCAAAGGGTGAAAGCTTTAGGTAGGCACCAGCTCCAATTAATTGTGTTCAATGAGTTCTATAGGTATTGTCTTCAGCAATGGGGACTTGCCATCTCTTTGTGGAAAGCAAGCCTTCCATGTAGACTAGGTTATTTAGGGACATACTTTGGTAAATAACTCGATTAGATATAATGCATTCACAGTACTATAACTTGGTAAGAAGAGATGTCCAGTTGGTACTTTGTGTCCCACAATTTGCCAATTTCATTTAGAAGATCTTCATTCATGTTTTTATTTTAGGAGGCTTCTAATATAGTAAATTTTCTTAATATTCTACAAGAGGTCATTAAAACTTGAGCTGTTCCTACCCATATTTCCTATTTTGCCCTCTTCTACCCACCCCCTTCTTATGTGATCCATTTCAGTTCCACCACAATTCAGCCATAATTATCTGTTAAATTTCTCCATTCCAGGAATATTCATCCCTCCCCCTATTACCTAATATTTTACCTAACAACTTGTGTATGAATGACTTAACATCTAATATCAACTTATAAAAGAATTCATTGCATACTTTTCTTTCTGGGACTGACTGAGTTATGTAACTCAGGATGATTTTCTCTAGCTCTGTCTATTTACCTCTAAATTCTATTACTTCATTATTTTTAGTAGCTAAATAATATTCCATTGTGTAAATGCTACACATTTTCTTCATCCATTCATCCACTGATGGGTATCTAGGCTGTTTCAGATTTCTGGTTATTATAAATATAACAAAAGTAAACATGATAGAGCAAGTGCCTCTATGGTAGGATGAAGCATCCTTTGGGCATATGACCAGGTGTGCTATAAACCTATCTTGAGGTAGATGTATTTCAAGATTCCTGAGGAATCACTGATTTCCATAGTGGTTATAAAAATTTGCACACTCCAAGCAATGAATGACTATTAATAATACTCCATATCCTTGCCAGCATGAGTTGTAATTTGTTTTATTGATCTTGATGATTTCATAAAATAAGGAGTGTATTTGGGTTAGAAGACAGGAGGATGAGGAGAGTAGGAGTGTATCAAAGGGAAGTTACATAGTTGGGATGTGAGGTATGATAGAAGAAAAACTAACATACAATTAAAATATTAATATAAACAAATATATATGTATAGAGAGATGATAGATAGAATTTAAGTGGCCCCCTGAAAAAAAAAAACTTCAGAGTTTTTACTTTCATTTCCCTCATGACTGAATATTGTGAATTTTTTATTAAGTTATTTTATTTATTAACATTCCAAAATTTTCCCTGCTTCCCAGTCCCCCCTCCCTGAGTTGTTCATCCCATGTTCCATACCCACTCCTCTGAAAGAGTGCTTCCCCACCTGCCCACCTAACTTCACCTTACCCCTACCAGCATCCCTCTTCCATTGGGTGTCAATTTTCTATGGGATTAAGTTCATCCTCTTCTGCTGAGGACATACAAGGTTGTCCTCTGCTACACATGTGTCCAGGGCCATGAAGCAGAACATGTATGCTTCTTGGGTTTTGACTTAGTCTCAAGCTCTGAGAGGTCTGGGTTAGTTGACACTTTTTCTTCCTATGGGATTACCATTGTGGTAGAGCCTCTCAGAGGACAGCCATGCTAGGCTACTCTCTACATGCACAGTATGGCCTCAATATTGTCAGGATTCAGTATTCATGCATTGGATGGATCCCAAGTTGAACCAGTCACTGGGTGGCCTTTCTTTCAGCATGCTCCATTTTTTTTCCTACATTTTCTTTAGATAGGAACAATTCTGAGTTAAAAATTTGGAAAATGGGTGGGTGGCCCTCTGCCTTAACTGGGGGCCATGTCTATCTACTGGATACGGCCTCTGCTGGCTCTTTCTTCCCACTCTTGGGTATTTCATCTAATGTCATCTCCATTGAATCCTGGGAGTTTCTCACATACCAGGTCTCTGGTATATTCTCAAGGTTCCCCCTCCTACCTCTCACTCACCTCCTGTAACTGTACATTTGCATTTATTTTTCTGTCCCTTTTTCTTGATATCAAGTTACTGAATTTTTTATATTTTAGATATTTGCCTATGTTGAGATATGTAGTTAATAAAATATTTTCTGTTTTGTAGACTTATACACTTTTTGAATAGTTACATCTTTAACAGTACAGAAGCTTTTCAGTTTTATCAAGTCCCATTTATTAATTGTTGATATTAGTACCTGTATTAACAGTCTTCAGATATTAGTACCTGTACTAACAGTCTTACTGATATTTTTTTGGGCCAATACATTCTAGACTATCTCACTAACACTTCTATCAGGTTCACTGTATCTGGTTTTACTTTGAGGTCTTTGATCCACTTCGTATTGACTTTTGTGCCAGGTTATACGTATGGATATATTTGCATTTTTATATGAATCCATCTAGCTTTAACAGCACCAGTATTTGGAAACACTGTATGTTTTCTAGTGTGAATATCTGGATTTTGATAAAAAAATCTGGTATTTAAAGGTGTGTGGACTGCATCTCGGTTTTTAATTCAGTTATATCTAGTTGTATATCAATAGCAGGCTGTTTATATTAATATATTTCTGTGGTAGAATTCAAGATTGGGGCTGATGTTACCTCCTGGATGTCTTTTATTATTCATGATTATTTTATTTATTCTTGACATTTTATATTTTTATAGGAAGCTGAAAATTGCCCATTTAGAATCTGTGAAGAACTCTATTGGAAATTTGACGGGGATTGTAATGAATTGTAATGAATCTATGATTGGTTTTGGTACAATGTTAATTTTTATTATGTTAATCCTACTGATCCTTGAGCATGTGAGATATTTCTAATTTATGATATATTCTTCCATTTTTTTCTTCATTGTCTTAAATTTTTTATCATATAAGTCATTCGCTTGCTTGGGCAGAGTTACCCAGAGCATTTTATTTACTTATTTGTTCATTCATTTATTTATTTTTTTTGCTGCAATTGTGAAATGTACTGTTTTCCTGATTTCTTTTTTCAATCCATTTGTCACTTGTATTTAGGAGGGCTACTGATATTTTTGATTTAATTTTATATACAGGTACTTTGCTGAAAGATTTTATCATCTGTAGGGGTTTCCTGTTGAATTATTAGGGTCACTCATTGTACACATCATATTGGCAAATACTATGACTTTTCCCTTCTTATTTATATAACTTTGATCTCTTTAATCTGTCTTATTGCTCTAAGACTTCAAATACTGTATTGAATAGTTATGGAAAGTGTGAACAACCTTGACTTGTTCCTGACTTTATTGAAATTGTTTGAGTTTCTCTTTACTTGGGTAAGGACAGGTATTAGCTTGCTGTAAATTGCTTTTACTATGTTTAGGTAATGTCCCTTGTATCTCTCTAGGAGTTTTATCATAAAGGTTGCTAGATTTTGTCACAGGTCTTTTCTGCATCTAATGAGATAATAATTTGGTTTTTAATCTTTTTTCTTAGATATATTCTTTATTTACATTTCAAATTTTATCCACTTTCCTCATTTCCCCTCAAAAACTCCCATCCCACCCTTCCCCTTCCCTTGCTCAATAACCCACCCACTCCTGCTTCCCTGTCCTAGGATTCCCCTAAAGTGTGGCATTGAGCCTTCACAAGACCAAGGGCCTCTCATCTCATTGACGTACCACAAGGCCATCCTCTGCTACATATGAGGCTGGAGTATTGAGTCCCTCCATGTGTACTATTTCATTGGTGGTTTAGTCCCTGGGAGCTCTGGGGGTACTGGTTAGCACATATTGTTGTTCTTCCTATGGGGCTGCAAACCCCTTCAGCTCCTTGGTTCCTTCCTCCACTGGGTACCCTGTTCTCAGCCCAATGGATGGCTGTGAGCACCCTCTTCTGTATTTGTCAGGCACTAATATAGCCTCTCAGGAGACAGCTATATCAGACTCCTACCAGCAAGCACTTGTTGGCATCCACAATAGTGTCTGGCTTAGGTGATTGGATACAGGATGGATCCCATTGAGATTCCACCTCACACAAGTCAGAATGGCTAAGATCAAAAACTGAAGTTACAGCAGATGCTGCCAAGGATGTGGAGAAAGTAGAACACTCTTCCATTGTTGGTAGGATTGCAAGCTGGTACAACCACTCTGGAAATCAGTTTGGCAGTTCCTCAGAAAATTGGATATAGCACTACCTGAGGACCCAACAATACCACTCCTGGGAATATACCCAAAATGTGCTCCAACATGTAATAAGGACACATGCTCTACTGTGTTCATAGCAGTCTTATTTATAAAAGCCCAAAGCTAGAAAGAATGTAGATATCCTTCAACAGAGGAATGGATACAGAAAATGTATATTTACATAATGGAGTACTACTCAGCTATTAAAAACAATGAATTAATGAAGTTGTTATGCAAATGAATGGAATTAGAAAATATCATCCTGAGTGAGGTAACCCAATCACAAAAGGACACACATGGTATGCACTCATTGATAAGTAGATGTTAGCCCAGAAGTTCTGGATACCCAAGATATAATTCACAGACCACATGAAGCTCAATAAGAAGGAAGACCACAGTGTGGATACTTTGGGTTTCAATCTTTTAATCTGTTTATAGGCTGGATTGTATTTTTTGTTTACATATTTTGAATTGTGGAGAGCCTTGCTGCCCACCTTAAAGATGGTACTGACCTCTTCAGCCTTACTGGCATCTTACAACTCCTTATTTGTCATGGGGCTGTGCCAGCAATGGACTGATTATTTACCTTATCTGACCCAGTGCATGAGCAGGAGCCACATGGCCTCCAAGGTCAGCCAGGCTAGTGTATAACTGGCCACTCCAAGTGGCGTTCGTCTCCATTTTGCCATCTTCGTCTAAGCTGTAACTAAATTAAGAATCCTGAGTAAATGCTACCTTGAGAAGGAATCTGAATATCCTGCGTCTTCTTCCTGCCGGACGGGGATGGTGTGGGATATCTGGTAGCCCACATGGAGGAGGAAAAACTTTTCCGTGTGTGATTCCAGAACTCTTGGTGCATCAGGGCAAGTGCTTGTTAAGTGCCTGGTTAGAGGCTGTCAGTCAGTAAGTGCCTGGTTAGAGGCCATCAGTCAGTAAGTGCCTGGTTAGAGGTCATCAGTTAAGGTTCCTGGCTAGGGACGTCAGTTAAGGTTCCCGGGTCAGGGACAGCAAAATTAAAGGCCCACAGAAAAGTGGCGAACTAAAAGGTTAGGAAAGAGTTAAAAAGCCTGCATTAGCCGGCTGAGAGAAAGAAAATAAAAGGGCCGCAATAAAGCAATAAAGTTAAAGGCCTGCAGTAATACGGCAGACTTAAAGTCTGCTGGATAAGTGGCAACAAAGTAGGTTTTTACTAAATAGATTAATTGGGTTAAAATATTGTCTACTATCTGGTGTAAAAATTATTGAACTGGCATCTTGTATGTTGAAGGAAAAAAAATGGTTAAAACTCTGGTTTAGTTTAATTTGTTTACAGAAGAGACTGATAAGGCACTCTGTAGTGTCTGGAAGTTGAGCACAGCTGAAAGAAAGGGCTGATAAAGGCAGGCTGTGTGTCTGCCGAACCACTTAAAGGGGACAGCAACTTTTGCTTGTAATATTGGTAACAGAAAAATTAGCCCAAAATTAGTAACACAGGGTTAGAGTCATGTTAAGTGACAACATGTGGCATGAGCCAACCCAGAAAAACAGGTCTTCATGATATTTTATGTAATTCTTACCCCCTATTAGTGAGGACATTGGTGAAGTCTGAGCCAGAGATAAGATTTAAAACAATGTCTCCTTGTTGATGTTTTCAAAATTGCACTATCCTGCATTCATATGTAAGTATTGGTAGCTAAACTTTAAAACATAGTAGTAATGCTAAACTGCTAACACTTTTGTCCCTAGAGAACAAAGCCTAGGAAGGAAACCTGGAACAGCAGAGTTGGTGCATGCACAGTTGGCTGTTACTGAGCCAGTGGGAGATATCTTCCCTGCTGGTCCTTGGTCAAATGCACTTGTCCAATGGTGCATCCTTAGTATTAGTTAAATAAAGAATTTTATTTTGTCCCTTATATCAGAAATGGGAACTTTCTTATTTAGATATTCATGAGTAAAGAGTTTGTTTTAGTGTTTCTGTGATACTGAAAATTTGTTTTGAGATTCATATGTTGCAGAAATGTATAGCCTTGGTGAACTCCTTCATCAGACATGCTAAAACTGGCCTGCTTGAACCTCTGGTGTCCTGAATATCAGCCTGTTCCAGTTAAGACAGACATCAGAAGACTAACTGTTTTTCCTTCCACCCCCCTTATACCCCAACGCCCCTGTTCAGCTGGAAGAAGCTATGACAGAGTCGTCTACGTTGTTCCCTAGACTTTGGGGCTGGAGGGGGTTGTTGATAGATTATGTGTCTAGGATATGTAAAGTGGTCATATTTGAAATAGGGAAGAAATAGCCAGATTTAATTGTATAGCTATAGAAAACCTTATGATTTATTATTGAGTTAAAGTCATATGTTCCTATTTGGTGCAGAATTTGTTTTGATACAAAATCAATGTTGTCTTTGATGTAAGAACCTTCTGATAATATTTACCCTGTACTGAAAATTATTTGATTGGTATATAGATAATTTAAACATTGTGTGACTAGAATTTGGTCAGGTATTTAAATATTTCTTTAGATAGACAGCTTATTTCCAGAAAGTTTGCCTTAACATTTATATTATTAGTCTTGAGTTCTGTATCCTATATTTATAATAGTAATTGGTAAAAGTTGAAGCTTGTGTTATAAACCATTTACATCTTAAATTGGTATACAAGAAATGAGTAAGAGCTTTTAGATTGAGAATTTATTGTTAAGATTGGGTATACAATAATGTGTGTTCTTACTGACTGAAAGGTGTAGCTAATATAGTTCTGTTATGCATACTTCAAGACCAAAAGATGAAGTTTTCTACATTCAGTTAAGAGAATTCTGGTTTCAGTATAAGTAGTTCTTTTTAAAGAGGGCTTAAATCTAGTCCTTCTGTTATGATTATAGACAGATCTGAGATGTTTAGACCTGTGAGTTTATGGCCAAATTAGCAAATTCATGGCTCTGAGTTTATTGTTAGGGTGATTTTAATTAAAGATAACTGAGAGTAGTTCACAGATAATAGTCCAGATTACTACAAATAGATAGTTGGTTTTCAAAAACATCAGAAATACACAGAATATGGCATTTGATATTATTTATTCATCTGACTAGAGACCTGGCTATGACTGACAGCACCCTTTCTCAGACTCAAAAAAGAGATTGAGCATCATGGAACTGCTCCAGCTATGGCAGGACAGCCACTGGGCAAAAGTTGCCTCTTCATCTGTAGGTACTGTCCAAAAAGGACACACAGGCCTAGGAAAGCTTATATCTATCGAGACAGAGTAGGCAAGTCCTTTATGTTCCTGTTCTTAAACATTCATGGGCCAAAAGGCTGAAGAGTGATGCTCCAACGTTTTGAGATAAAGACTGTCCAGGTGTTTAGCAGTCTCTATTAATTGGCAATATTTTTGGAAGCTGTGTTAGGCTTCCCATATATTTTCTATTATTCAGTCATTCCTAGATTTCTGATGGAGTTGAAAGACTACGAAAGTTAAAAGATATGCAAGATAAGTCATTAAGAAAACTAGTGCAGGCAGCTGAAAAAGTGTTTTGATAAACAGAGAAAGAAAAAGGAAAATTGCAGAAAGACTGTGAAAGGACATAGTAAAGAAATAGAACATTTAAAAAAAAGTCTTTGAAGATAGAGTTTAGTACAAGAGTCAGAAAAAAAAAATAAGACAGGAGAAGCTAGAAAACTTGAGAGCTAATAAGATAGTGCCTGGCAATAAAAGAAGAGTAGGGTAAATGCAGTGAAGCTTATGGTTCTTTAGCAACCATATCAATCTTTAGTTATGATTAATAAGAGGAGTATGAGTTCCATTCTCCACCTAAAGATAAAGATCTCTGATATTCTAAGATTAGAATAAGTTAAAAAAAAAAGGAGGAAATGTAAGGGAAAAATCAAAATTGAGACCTGTGCTAGCTAAATTACAAGTTTGAAAGAGCCATAGTGGGTCAGGCCAAGGACATATCTGGACAAGGCCTGAACAAAAAACAAGCTGTTAGACATAACTAGCAGGTTATTTTAACACAAAATTCTACAAGACTTTTAAATTAACGTCAATTCTTCTCAAATCATTACGTAGAACTGAAGCAGAAGGAACATTTCCCAATTATATTTTATCAGTTACCCTGGTACCTAAAGCACATAATTAAGCTGAAATGCTTGAGTTATATTGTATTATATCCTGTTGTGAAAGAGGAATTTTCTGAAATAACTTCCTTATGCCATGAGAGAGTTTTGTCAACAAGTCTGAAAATTAACACAAATTTTATATTATTTCTCTATATAAACTCCTGTACTCATGTTTTTAATATTTTGTACATGCAGACCAAATTATATTTCTGTTGTAAATTATAGTCCATTACCATTTACTGAAGTCTAATTCTATATTTATCTAGTCAAAATTGTGGAATTATTAAAACTCAAAGTCAAATTTACTTTCCTTTCCTACCATTTTGATCTATATAGTTCATTTGCTAAATATTTACATATGCATGCATGTATATTTAAATCAAATATATTATTATTGAATACTACCACATACTGAATTTTATCTTATAATCATGCATTGTTTTTAATTATTAATATTTCTGACATGTGTCCAATGTCTATGACCAGCTTAATCTCTCTGTGTAACTAAGGATTACCGATTTTCTAATTTTTCTGCCTTTCTTACCGAATATGGGGGCTACAGGTATGTACCACCATTACTCTTTTACATGGTATTTTAGATCAAATACAGAACTCCATGAATTTTACTCAAAGTCTCCATGTACTGAGTTAAAATTACAACCTTTATAGTCATACATTACTAATAGAAGGAATTGCTGAAGCTTTGAGAGGCAAAAGATGGCTATATAACAATATCTTAAAGTTATTTGTCAAATAAAGATCACCTGAGTTATCATATCTCACTTAGTTATATGTTCCTTTGTGTATACCTCACATTTCTTTTGTCTCTCAAAGCTTCAGCAACACTGACCTTCCACTATTTCCATAAGATCTTCTTTACTTGACTTTGAGCATTTGCATTCGATTCACTTTGCCTTGGAGATCAGTTTCTACCAGTTTTAATAGAGTTTGCTCCTAGTCACTTAGATCTCAAATAGCACAATTTCTTAGACTTTCCCAATATTTTTATTCATAATTTTACATTTATCTTTATCACCTATATTTCTATTTTCTATTAACTTTTAATTGTTGTACTTATTAATTCACTTGTTTATTATTTACTTGTTTTCACTTTTTCTGAACTATATCCCCATAACAACAACAACTCTGGGTTTTCTATGCACTGATCAATCCCTAATACCATGTCAATTTCTTATATGCAGCCAATTATTCCCAATTTTGAATGCATGAATAAACTTCCCCAAAATGTTAATAATGTTGTTTTATAACAATATTCAAGATGGAGATAAACACATATGAATGGCCCTTAAAAATTACCATTTATTTGTTTAGATAAGTGGCAGAAGTAAATTCTCTTTTATGGATCATTAGCCCACCATCCAGCAAAGGGAGTTGCAGTGATGAAAATAATATGCAGATGTAAATTGATGTGCATGTAGGAAATTGAACACATCAAAATAAAACAAAGACTAAGATGATATTTAAGCAAATGTGATAGTATCTACTGAAAATTAAACATCCTTTCAAATTATAACCCACATAGCATGTTTTAAATGTTAACTTGATACTTTATATCCTTTCCTGTATTTCTAGTATAAATAATATAAAAAGAGATCAGAGGAAATGTAGGTCAGAGAAGGAAATTTCCATGAGCTTTCTCCAGTTTTCCAAATTTTATTGATTGGCATTACCCCACTGCTGAAGCCCTCACATCTGTACCTTGGCACATTTCTTTTTTTAATTTCCCATCTACTTTGGCTAATTTTGATGTTGTAGTTACTGGCTTCAGTAAAGGTCATTGCACAGAGTACTTTCAAATAAGACCTTCAAATTTCTGGTAAATATTATCTTTTCTACTTGATTTTCATTAAAGAACACAGTAAAATTTACCAACTATAAAATAAAAGCACATGAATGATGTATGATTGGTAATATTGAAAGCAGTTTTGTTAATATTGAATTTGATAAGAAACTTGAAGCAATCCCACTAAAATCAGAGAGTAGATAAGGCTGCCTACTCTTTCTCTAAATATTCAATATAGTACTTGAAATTCTAGGCAGAGCAATTAGACAACAAAAGGAGATCAAAGGGATATAAATTATAAAGGAAAAAAATCAAATTATCACTATTTGCAGATGATATGATAGTATAAGTGACCCCCAAAACACCACCAGAGAACTCTTATTTCTGATAAACAGCTTCAGCAAAGTAGCTGGATATGAAATTAACTCAAGCAAATTGATGACCTTCCTCTACACAAAGGATAAACAGGCTGAGAAAGAAATTAGGGAAACAATATCCTTTACAATATTCACAAATAATATAAAATACCTTGGTGTGACTCTAACTAAGCTAGTGAAAGATTTGGATGACAAGAATTTCAAGTCACTGAAGAAAGAAATCGAGGAAGATCTCAGAAGGTGGAAAGATCTCCCATGCTCATGGATTGTCAGGATTAATATAGTAAAAACTGGCCAAAAGCAATCTACAGATTCAAAACAATCCCCACCAAAATTCAAACTCAATTCTTCATAGAGTTAGAAAGAGCAATTTGCAAATTCATTTGGAATAATAAAAAGCCTAGGATAGTCAAAACTATTCTCAACAATAAAAGAAATTCTAGTGGAATCACCATCCCTGACCTCAAGCTATACTATAGAGCAATTGGGATTAAAAACTGCATGGTATTGGTACAGTGACAGGCAGGTAGATCAATGGAATAGAAGTGAAGACTCAGAAATGAACCTGCATACCTATGGTGATTTGATCTTTGACAAAGGAGCTAGAACCATCCAGTGGAAAAAAGACAGCATTTTCAACAAATGGTGCTTTCTTAATTAACTGGCAGTTAGCTCACATAAGAATGTAAATCGATCCATTCTTATCTCCCTGTACAAAGCTCATGTCCAAGTGGATCAAGGACCTCCACATAAAACCAGATATACTGAAACTAATAGAAAAGGAATTGGGGAAGAGCCTTGAGCACATGTGTCTTAGTCAGGGTTTCTATTGTTGCACAAACATCATGACCAAGAAGCAAGTTGGGAAGGAAATGGTTTATTAAGCTTACTTCCATATTGCTGTTGATTACCAGAGGAAGTCATGACTGGAACTCAAGCAGGTCAGGAAGCAGGAGTTGATGCAGGTCATGGAGAGATGTTTCTTACTGGCTTGCTTCTCCTGGCTTGCTCAGTCTGCTCTCTTATAGAACCCAAGACTTCCAGCCCAGGGATGGCACCACTCACAAGGGGCCCTATCCCCTTGATCACTAATTGAGAGAATGCCCCACAGCTGGATCTCATGGAGGCACTTCCCCAATTGAAGCTCCCTTCTGTGATAACTCCAGTCTGTGTCAAGTTGACACACAAAACCAGCCAGTACAATTGACCCCTTGTCAACTTGACACACAAACACATCACCATTAAGCTCAACCCTTACTTTCTTATTCATCCTCAAGATCTAAAGTCCCATAGTCTTTATGTATTAAAAGTTCAATCAATTTAAAATGCCCAATATCTTTTAAAATTCAAAGTCTTTTAACTATGGGCTCCACTAAAATACATTCTTCCTTCAAGAGGGAAAAATATCAGGGCACAGTCACAATCAAAAGCAAAAGCAATGTCTGTGATCCAACTCTCGATCTTCTGGGCTCCTCTAAGGGCTTGGATCACTTCTCCAGCTCTGCCCTTTGTAGCACACATCTTATCTTCTGGGCTCCAGATGCCTGAACTCCACTGCTGCTGCTGTCCTTGGTGGTCATTGCATGGTACTGGCATTACCAAAACACTGCTGTAACTAGGTTTTACCAATAGCCTCTCATAGACTATCTTCACGGCACCAAGCCTCAATTCCTTTGCATGACACTTTCAGTCCTGGGCCATCAATTGCAAACTGAGGCTGCCCCTTTACCAAAGGCCTTCCATGGCCTCTCACTGTGCTGAGCCTCAGCTGCTCTTCATGACCCCTTCATGCTGTCAAAACCAGTACCACCTGGGTGACTCTTACATGCTACCAAGTCCTGCTGCAGCAAAAGGTACAACCTTGGCTATCTCTGGAACACAGCCTCTTTGTGCTCTCAGAAAACACTTCCCAGAAGGTGTCACCTCAGTGATGCCGGTCTCTTCTTAATCACTGCTAATTTCTTAGCTCCAGCTAACCAGCATCAATAGTCCCAGCAATGCAAAGTTTTCACTTTAGTAGTTCTGGTATCTTGTTAATTAGAGCTGATACTTCAGCCCCAGCTAACCAGAACCACAGACTCTTCACAATCTAAACAACATGGCCCTGATAAGTCTTTAATCTTCCCTCTGAAGTTTCACAAGCCAGGCCTCCATCTCTGCACTGTTCTCAACATGATCTTTCAAGCTCTTACAGAACATCCCACAGAGTTCTTAACATGCAGGAGCTCTTCTAGCT
>JADRCC010158340.1:0-13477 GCA_019843855.1 Hylomyscus alleni
ACACACACACACACACACACACACACACACATTCAGATATAGCATGAAATGTTAAAAAAGCAATCTGCAATATACCTGCAGGATACTAGCGGGCAGGTAAACCAGGGACCAGCAGACAGACCAGCCTGTTCTCATCTTTACAGACTCTTTGACCCAGAGCTCCAAAATCTCTCCACCCAACTCTCTAAGTTCCCAACTTAAGTTCCTGCCACTCTAGTCACACAGTTCCAAATTCTCAGGGCTAGCTGGGGTTCACTTCTCGAAAGCCCATGCTTTGCTACTGTACCTTTCTCTCAGGAAGCCAGCTGTGTCACCATGTGAAGAAAATACCACTCGATCTTAGTTTAGAATCAACAGGTAACACAACCACTGGGTGCAGCAACTAGCATCCTAATATGTAAGCCATTCTAAGTTATAAATCCTCTGGTAGTGGATCCCAATGGATCTGCCATCTGAACCAGGGGCTTACCCTACCTACATTTTGTCTCCATCATCTTTCCCCGTCCAAAGGGAAGTCAGTCCTTTTTCTACCTCCTTTTCCACTTTCCTACCCAGAAGTCCCACTTACTCCTCATCCACTGCTATTGGTTCCTTGAAATCCTTATTCATTAGGGGAAGGGTCACATGAAGTCACCTGAGTACATACTTGATTCAATCTTCCTCCCAGGCAGCCCCTCTTGAGGAAGCAGAATTAGCATCAAAATACAAACAGCAGCACGATTATTCACAACATTCAGACCTTGGGCTTTCTGGGTTCTTAAGAACAACAAAACCACAATAAAAAAGTAAAAATAACCATACATTAATCAAGGTATTGTAATATTAAGTGCCTCCTCCTTCTAATGGCTACTCCTGAAGCTTCTTTTATGAGGATTTAACAATGAAATATTCTGCTAGGGCATCTTATTGATTTTAATTCATTTGCTTCTCCCAACAATTGAGTGAAGTGAGTTTTGTTATTCTATTTGATAAGTGATGAAATGAAGCTCAGAGTAGTTAAGAAGTTTTCAGAATGTCACAGTTATAGTAAATTGTGAAGTTGTGATACTGCTTTGGCCACAGTCATTCAGAGAAACAAAAAGAATATGGTGTATATGTTTATAGAAGGAGGTGTCTTTTAGAAAATTGGCTTACGTGATTATGGAGACATCAATACCAAATTTATAGCAGGATTTAGACTCAGGAAATACAATGGTCCAATAAGAGTTCATTGAATCAAATATTTGATAGGTATACTTGTAGAGATGATTGTTTTCAATGAGTTATCTAATTATCACAACAACACCATCAAGATTGTACTAGTATAGGTGTCCATAGTCACATAATAGGCAAATGGTAGAGTTGGAATTTGAATGTAGGTTTCTAAAACAACTACATCTGAAACCTATTCTTTCCTTTTTACTATATTGCCTAGATGGTACTTTGAGTATCGTAACTTGTCAGTGAATAGTTTTTCAAAAATTTTAGTTGCATAGTTCTAAATGTAATCTATAGCTAATAGTAAAACACAATAATTGTATTTATATCACACATGTAAATTTTCCTGTGAGGACTCCTTTTTGCCTTTGTTATCCATGCTAAATAGTGTGGCAGAATATATAATCTCATAGTCATGTACATGTCAAGTACTCACTAAGTCTTTACATATTGTATAGCTGTCTTTATTTTAGACATTAAGAAATTAAGACCAGAATGCCTATGACAAAACAAAGTCTTAAACTTAGTAGCTTGATATGTAACACCAGACTTTTCACTTCTACAATGCACTTTCTACATCTTCCAATCATCTCCAATGGTGCAAAGTTATGGTAAACATAAAAGTTTGAGATATTTAATATCATCACATCTGTGGAAAGCAGAGATCCATAAAGAAAGGAAAAATAAAAGGAGTTAGGGAAGCATCAAAATATAGCTAAGGCTCAAAGGCATAAATGTGCCATGAATTTAGGTTGAAAATAAATTTAAATAATCCTGATTGTTATTGAGAATGTGGTTTCTATGGTTCTGAGGATAATCAAAATTAGGTAGTACAGTACAAAATAGCTAGTGAGGAAAATTCCTCAGCAGTGAAACTATAAGACAAAATGGAACTTTTAAGATTGAAAGAACTCAGTTCTATTTTTAAATACATATGAACATTTCTATGATTGTTAAAACGCTGGTAGTCATTTCCTATCATAGATTTTAGAATCTATTGAAGGTTGGGAAAGATCTTGTCATTTAGTCATTTTGTGAGTATTAATAAGGAAATATATAGAGAGATAATTTATATGTATTTCATAATCAAATTAAGTATATAGTTAAGTAGGAAAGTCTAAATTTTATAGTGGAGAATGGGAGAACAGTTGAAATTTATACATTCTATCACATCAAGAGAAAGTTCTTATGCACTTCTCAACCTCTATGATCTTTACAAATAGTATTATAATAACTTTGGACAATATTAATCTTATATTTTTAAAAGCTCTATAACAAATGAATGCTATTTGTAAGCTTGGTGAATTGTTCTCCTTACTGCCAGTCTTCATCTCCCTCCCATATCCTTTCCACATTATTTTGATTGTATGTACCTCTCTGTCATGGTCTCTATCTTTCTCTGTCTATTTTTCTTTCCTTAGCTTCCACATACACATAGAAAGACAAGCAGACATACACACACAGACATAGACAAAGACACACAAATACACATATATACATAGAGAGAGAGAGAGAAGAGGAGAGAGAGACTAATTGAATACATTCAGAAAATAAAAAGTATATAATTACATTGGAAAGAAAAAAACTTTAGAATTGAGCAAACTTTTTCTACTGTAGGGTGTTTTGCTTGAAGGAACTGATCCCAGAAGTTCTTTGTACCTTGACTCCCCTTTGGGCTTTCAAACTCATTTTATTGATGACTCTTATGAAATGGAGAGTGTCAAACTCTTAAATAATAGTGACTCTTAGGAAAATAACCTCCATGAATATTGTATTGAGGCAAGAGAAAAACTGAGCTATAGAACAAAACAAAACGGTCCAATCAAGTATTATGGGAAAAAAGGACAAAGGAGCACTTTATTAATTGGAATCCTGGAATAACAGCTGTGGTAGCACTTGATTTCTTATTCTCTTTCAAGACTTCAGTCAGTCCTTAGAAAAAGGAGCCAATTACCCTCTTCCACAGACCTAAATTCTTATAGTTTTTGCTGCTTTAGGTCTTTGGGTCTCATGTAATTTATTCATCCAAGCATGTCCATATGTATACACTATTTTGTTTGCTTCATTATTAGCCTCATAGTTTTATAATCAGTTATTGATCTGGGGGGGAAAGGGATAAAAATGGGTAGAGAATGGTGTTATATAAGGAAAGAATAAAAAAGGAAAGAAGTACAGAAGTGAATCTAATGTATATTTTCATAAAGTAAAGGATCTTAACATTGCTATATATACTATATAATTAATAGCAGTATATTTTGCAAAGTATACCTAATATACCTGAACTCTTTAGACAAGAACATTTCTTGAAACACTATACAATTCTATTGAGATGCAAATATTTCTTCATTCTATTGTAAGTGAATTCTATTGTATTTTGCTTTGTTTCTATCTAGAGAAATATTATCTATACTTTATTGTCCACTTGAAATTAATTATTGAACCTTTAAATATATTTCTTCTTCATGAAAGATACTATGTTATAAAAAAGAATACAATACTTTCCCATATATCCTTCCTGCTCAACAGTGCAGCAACCATTTAGCATACTGAAACACTAAATACAGAGCTAACTACAAAATTGTAATATTTTGCTTTGCCTAAAATTGTATTTGATAGCATTAAAGTATTAACTACAGAAGTAAAATATCCTATTAATTGTTCTTGGTTGTGCTTGAATGAGAAATACCCAACAGTTTATGTTCTTCATAGTGGGCTGGCAAGATGGCCTAGTGGATAAAGAACCTTGCAGTAAAACCTAATGACTTGAGTTCATTCCCCAGTAGCAACATGGTAGAGAGCAAAAAACTAGTCAAACTGCTGTGAGGTGTTGTCTGGCCTTGCCAAATGCTGGGCAAAGCATATACTACCCATGACATATATATATATATATATATATACAAAAATGAACAAATAATTCTAAAAAGAAATATTATGAACTGTTCCAAACTTTGTGTAGCAAACTTTGTCTAACCCAAAGAATTCACTATAGAAATGTCTACATGTGAGAAAGATCTAGGATGAAAAATTCCTGCCATGGCAAGTGGATGGAATTAGAAAATATCATGCTGAGTGAGATAACCCATTCACAAAAGAACATACATGGTACATACTCACGGAGAAGTGGGTATTTGTCAAAAACAAGCTCAGAATACTCACTATACAATTCACAGACCATATGAAACCCAAGAAGATATAAGATCAGACCAAAGTGTGGATACTACAGTACTACTCAGAAGGGGGAAGAGAATAATCTATGGGAAGTAGAGGGAGAGAGGGGTCTGGGAGGGAGAGAGGAGGGAGAGGAAAAAGAGGGGGTCAGTTCAGATATGGGAGGAGATGGGGGAGAAGTACAGAGGGTACTTGAATTTGAATTTGAATTTGAGGTACAGAGAATTTGAAAGTAGGTGTGTAGCAGTAGGGGAAGGGGAACTGAGTGTAGCCACTAGAAAGTCCCAGATGCCAGGGACCCAACAGGGAGGACTTTAGCTGAAATACCCAACACAGGGTAGATAAAACTAGAACATGTAGAGACTATATCCAGTGAATAGGCAGGGCTCCCAGTTAAGGAATGGGGCCACCCACCCACTTCAAAAATTTTAATCTAGAATTTCTCCTGTCAAAAGGAAATGCAGGGACAAAGAGTGGAGCAGAGACTGAAGGAAAGGCCATCCAGAGACTGCCCCACTTAGGGATCCATCCCATCTGATGACACCATAACCAGACACTGTTGCTGATGCCAAGAAGTGCTTACTGACAGGAACTTGATAAAGCTGTCTTCTGAAAGGCTCTGGCAGAGCTAGACTGTCAGACCCTATCAAGCCTTAGTTTATCAGAGACTCCCTGAGTGGAGCCTGATCAATGCAAAAAGCAAGAGGATTTTAAAGTTTCAGTGCACTGAGGCTGTCCCAGACCCCAAGGAGAGGTGGTGACCCCACACAACTTGTTCAGTGAGCTTTTATACAATTTTTAGGGCAGCAGCCATTAGACACAATGTGATTGTCAAAACAGTGTGACTTTTTAAACTGATTGGTCTTCAGGAAATGAGGTGGCAAGGACTTCCCTTGCCTGAAAGTGTGCAAAGGTCCACCCAGTGGAATGGGTCCCCACCAGCAAGTTGGTTCTCACCCTGTGATCTGAGGAATGTTAATTAGCCTCTCCTTTCCAGAGAATTCCACCACCTTCCCAAAGTTCCTGAGCTTATCTCATTAAGCTTTACAGAAATTCCTGGCCTTCCAGTGTTTTTCTGAGATGTCCCTGTTTACTTGAATCTTACATTCCCCACTTTTCTTTGTGCAAGCTTCAGTCTTGAAGCTATTGTGGATAGCTATGCAGCTCATATCCCTGGTCCTCTGTACTTTCTAAGTGATTGAGAATGTAAAAGCCAAAGGTCAGAAGCAGGGACAAAATGATCAGAGGTCCTAACAATGCAGAAATAAAGGTAGTAAACCAGGGGGAACTGTTAACCAAGACCCCAAACAAACCTGGCTCTGTTCTCTCTCTTCCACTTGGCTAACCCTTCTCTCACCTTGGCCATTGAATTTTTAACTATCCCCAGAATGGCCTCTAGTATGTGCTTCCTGATGTTTCATACTCAAAGGTAGCATAGATGAAATGGTTGGCCCCTAACATTGATGGGCCTGCTGCTGGCTTCTCCTATCTTGGGAATACATATATATGAGGGTTTCTTGAAGGACACTTTTCAATTTTGGGTGTCAAAACTCTAAGCTCCATCTTCTAAGGCCACTTCTGGGACATGCTTTAGATTCACAAGTCCCTCATCCTCCACATTCAGGCAATCCATCTCCCTGTGTCTCCAGGGCAGCGACACCCCAGAAGTCAAGACCCACTGCTAAATCATAGAAATCAAGACAGGATCCAGCCACCAGATACAATTCAGGTAGTGGACCAAGCTACATCACCAGTGGCTGAGAGCACCTGCCATGTCACTTTGGTAGGGTTGTGGAGGCTGCTGAGGCTCAGTGCTAGAAGATACACTATAGTCATCTCATGGTTTCTCTGGCCTTGCAAAAGTGGGTTGCTTGGGTGTCTGGCTGCTATCTACTTGGCATCAGGTACAGGTGCTGATTTGATGTAAACCCAGGCAGTCACTCTATCCACTTTAAAGGAGGTCAGGGTGGCCAACAACATCAGGAATGGCTTTCTCCACTTTGCTTCTGAGTGTTCAGCACATTTCTTAATATATATTCAGTCTCCAACTTGATACTTGTGTGGAGCCTCTGGGGTACCTGCATTATACAGGGCACTAATTTTAGGCCACAATTCCATGTGGCTGTTCTTGAAAGCATGCTATCGTGCAATAAGATCCTTGTCAGCCTGAAAAGTCACCCTAGACGCATCAAGAGCGGGATTCAAGGGAGTGGGTATCCCATGCAGGATCTCAAAGGGATCAGGTTAAAATGGTAGGGGGTGTTCAGGGCCAAGGGGAAGGGCACCAACCAGTCTAAGCCAGTCTCCAAGGTCAATTTATCAAGGTCTCTTTATCTGCTCTGAGCTCTGGGGACAGTATGCACAATGGGGCTTCCAATTAGTCCCCGATATCTCTGTCAATCCCTGATTTACCTTAAGAGACAAAAGCAGGATCACTCTCCAATCCAATTCTTGGGCACTCTGAACCTCTGGAAATTTTTCTTCTAATACCTCCTTAGCTACCATAGTAGGGTAACTGTTTTCCACTTGGTAGGGAATATCTCAACCCATCCAGGGAAAACATCTTCAAACACTAGAAAGTATTTGTAACCATATTTTCCTGGCTTAACTTCTGTAAAACTGACCTACCAATAAACTCCAGGCTGTTCTCCCCTAGGTCTTTTTCCCTGTTTACTCTTGGCTGCATAAACATTACCTTATACTGTTCTACTATCTTTCTGGCCCAGAACCACCTGAGGTAAATATATATGCCCTGGTTCTCAGCTATAATCTGCTAGCAATCATGAGCTGACAGATTGAAGTCAGAGTCAGGTACCAGAGTGGCCAGGTTGATGACCACTAGTGACATGAAGGTCACCCAATCTGAGTTTAGCAACAGAGTCTAATAATGAGTCATGAGGGTGTTGGTCAGCCATCAATCCAGGGGCTGGCGAACAATGCTCTCCAAGGCATGGGGAACTGTCACAGTCAGATTTTGACCCAGAGTCAATTTATCAGCATCTTTACCTAAAACCACCACCGCTGCCACTACCAGTAGACAAGCAGGCCACCCAGCAGCAACAGGGTCTAATTTCTTTGACAGATAGGCAACTGGTTGCTTCCAAGGGCCCAGCTGCTGAGTGAGCACTCCCTTGGCTATCCCCCTGTTTGCTGCTACATAAAGGTGGAAAGGTCTGCTGGCATCAGGCAGTCCTAGAGCAGGGGCCTCCAGTAAAGCCTGCTTAATCTCATCAAAAGCCTGTTGCTCTTCTTCACCCCAATTGAAGGGCTGTCCATTTTTAGTCAGGGGGTAGAGGGAGGCAGCCAATTCAGCAAACCCTGGAATCCATAGCTAGCGGAACCCAGCCTTGCCGAGGAATTCCCATAGCTGCTTCGGGCTCTATGGAGGAGGGATGTGCAGGATGGTCTCCTTTAGAGCATTGGAAAGCCAGTGCTGGCTGTCTTTCTGCAGGTAGCCCAAATAACTTACATTTCTCTGGCAGATTTGGGCCTTCTTGGCTGAGGCTCTGTATCTCAATCCTCCTAGCTCCTCCAAGAGGTGTTTAGTCCCCTCTAGACAGTCCCCCTTAGTCTTGGGCCCCCAGTTTCTTCATAGGCAGAAGGTAAGTATTCTAAGATGATTGGCACTTCCACAGGATCCCTTGTTCTAGGAGCCTGATTCCATGAGCCTCCCTTTCATCTTCTTTCTTTATCTTTCTTTGCTCCTTCTCCTCCTCTGTCTCTCTGTTATGGTAGACTTTCTCAGCACCCTGCACTAAATCCCTCAACAATTTATCCTGTAGTTCCTCTAGACTCTGAAGCTTTTTCACAGTAGCTTTGTGTTCCTTGCTGCTGGGGTCATAGAGCATATACTGACGGAATGTCTCCATGAGTCACTCTAGAAAGGAAGCGGGTGACTCCTATGATCCCTGTCTAACCTCACATACCTTGGCCAAAATTTTAGGTTGTCATGAGACCTGCCAAATGGAGCCTGGGTGTTAACCTTCAGGTGCCCCTTACCTTCTGAAGTCCCAGTCAGGTCTAGTCAGAGGAAACCCGCTGTTTATGACAGACTGGTCAATCAATGGTGCTTCTGACTTCCTGCATTATAAATAAAACAGTCTCAAAGACATTAACCAGCCCTTTGGAAAAGGGGGTTGGACCTTCCAGTTTACAAGTCGGCCAAAGAGAAGGGCCAATATTTCATGGCCTGATTGCCATTTTCCAGAGGCCCATATGCCCTGAGTGAGAGAGCCACCATGGTATCAGGGGATTTGGCTCTCAGGTCTCCTCCCATTCCTCCCTCCAGTAAAGGGGGTGCAATGGCCCCAATATCCTATGGGCTGAGGAACTGGGATTGGTGTTGGTAGGGCCATGGGGACTTTGGTAGGAAGATTTGGAGGAAGAGGTTCTTGGAGTAACAGGTCCACTGTTGAAGAGTCTTGGAGGATCAGAAGTTTCTCAGGTCTGGATCTCTCCTCCCAAGCTTTTTACTTCCTGACATCTGGAACCTGTGGAGTGGGTCTTGGGAAAGAAAGGCTTTTATCTATAAGGGAGGAGGAGGATCCTCCACTAGATTTTTCTAGGTCACTACATAGGGTCCTTGGTCCAGTTGCCCTAAGGATCCTGGCCTAAAGACTCTCCACTCTGCTGCTTTTGATTACCTGCAAGTCAAAAGTCCCTACAAGTGGTTCATTCAGAGAAACAGAGAGTAAATAACTTGTCTTTCAGTCTGTCCGTTGTCCAAAAAAAAAATGTCATCAGTCTAAGTCCAAGAACATAGAACAAGATACCAAGAAACATAGAGAAAAACAATTACCACACACACACAGCTCTACCTTGCCATGGGTAAGCATCCAGGTCCATGAACACAGAGAAAGACAATAAACACACAGTTTGCCCCTTCCATGGGCCCAATTATAGATACCAGTTGCTCCTGCACACACAGATAACAAAGCCAGATAACAGAGTTGCTCAGCTGTGCCAGCCACGCTGAAACAAACTAGTTGCTCCTGCACACACAGCATAGGCCAGATAAACCAGGTTATAGCAGGACTTGGCTCCCAACAATATTGTCTTGGCATTTCTAGAAGGACCAGAGCATTCTCTGCTCCCTCCAGGGGGGGCCAGAAGCATCCTTCAGTCTGCCCAGCGGTCATAACATTAAGGCACGTCTGCCCATCGCACTTGACCACACCAGAAACCATAGGTTCTCCGAGCCTCCCAATGCTAGCAAGCAAAAGTTCAAACCGGCTTATAGACTCAGACTTTGATGAACAGAAAGACAAACAGAAACCTTGGTAAAAACTCAAGACTTCCGATTCCCTGGTCAATGTATCAAATGTAAGACCCTGAAGAGCCTTAGTTTACCGGAGATGCACTGAATGAATCACATGGAGCCTGACTGATGCAAAAAGCAAGAGGATTTTTAATGTTCCACTGTAATGGGGCTGTTCCAGACCCTAAGGAGAGGTGGTGCCCCCACACAACTTGTTCAATGAGCTTTTATACAATTTTTAGGGCAACAGCCATTAGACACAATGCAATTGGCAAAACAGTGTGACTCTTTAAACTGATTGGTCTTCAGGGAATGAGGTGGCAAGGACTTCCCTTGTCTAAAGGTGGGCAAAGGTCCACCCAGTGGAATATGTCCCCACCAGCAGGTTGGTTCTCACCCTGTAGTCTGAGGAATGTTAATTAGCCTCTCCTTTCCAGAGAGTTCCACCATCTTCCCAAATTTCCTGAGCTTATCTCATTAAGCTTGACAGAAATTCCTGGCCTTCCAGTGTTTTTCTGAGATGTCCCTGTTTAGTAGGTTCTCACAGGACCAGTACAAACAGATGCAGCTGTACATAGCCAAACATTAGACTGAGTATGGGGACCCCAATGGAGAAGTTAGGAAAAGGACTGTAAGAGCTGAAGGGGTTTGCAACCCCATTGGAAGAAGTACAATATCAACCAACCAGACCCCCCCCCCCTAAAGCTCCCAAGAAACCACCAACCCAAAAATTCAGAGGAGGGGACCCATGGCTCCAGCTGGATATGTAGCAGAGGATGGCCTTTAGGTACCAATGGGAGGGGAGGCCCTTGGTTCTGTGGAGGCTTGATGACCCAGGATCGGGGAAGGCTAGGCTGCTGAGGCAGGAATGGATGGGCTGGTTGGGGAGCAGGCAAGGATAGGAAAGACGGAATAGGGGCTTATGGAGGGGAAACTGATAAGAGAGGTAACATTTGAAGTGTAAATAAATAAAATAACCAATAAAAAATGGAAAAAAAAGAATGTCTGCCAAATTTTCCTTAAGAGAAATTAACTATTCTCAAGGGGTGTTAGTATCTAGCCCCTTCATTTGGCAAAGCAGGAATGGGATTATAATTAAATTGTTCCTCACAAGGTAGATCCATAGCCTCTTACATCTTTTCTACCCAGCTTATTACTTTTGACCAAGGGTTTCCCATGTTTGACACCATTACATCAAGTACCTGCATCCTTTTGTTGTTTATTACTTACTAATCCCTTTTTACTGGCTGACCAAAGAGATACCATTAATTAGAAGCTATCAGTTCTTCTAAATACAATCTAAAATTTTTGTGTATTATTTTTAAATGCTTAATTTGTCAACCAGTACTGTATCAATCACTATTTATAACATCCACACCATTTTTGAGGAATAGATAAGCAAATTATAAACTATTACTCTAAATGATCCAAATTGAAATTTCACAGTCAAACTAGAATTTGCTATAGCTTAATATGTTATAGTACACATGAATGCCTACCAAAAATTACAGTATTTTTTATTCTTTGTCTATATTCTGTTGATTCAGCTACATAATGACTGAAGCATATAGAAAGTTCGGAAAGACCAAGCCAGTTATTACAGAGGTGTGCTTATATTATTTGTCTTTAATGAGGAAGATAATGATACAAGCATGTATGCTGAGTAATAAAAAAAAAAATAGGTAAAATGGGAAGTTTAAAATCTAACCAAACTTCAATATTGAAAAGATTTTAGTATATACCATCCCTTACTTAAAAACATAATGTTGAAATTCAGATAAATTGAAATCATGTAACTTTTCTCATCATAATGCAATAAAAGTTTTAAAAAAAGTAATATATATATATATATATATATATATATATATATAATGTTGAGGAAATGATCCTTGCCAATATGTTAAAGACAAGGAAAAAAATCAAACATAAACTAAAACTCAAACTAAATTTTTTTTTTTTTTTTTTTTAAAGATTTTATTTATTATTACAGCTAAGTACACTGTAGCTCTCTTCAGATACACCAGAAGAGGGTGTCAGGTCTCATTACAGATGGTTGTGAGCCACCATGTGGTTGCTGGAATTTGAACTCAGGACCTTCAGAAGAGCAGTCAGTGCTTTTACCCGCTGAGCCATCTCACCAGCCCCAACTAACTTTTAAAAGTAACAGTAAAATATCCATTTCAAATACATTAAGACAGGACCCAGAATATTATAATATGTTGTGCAGCTTGATGAAGGAGAATCATAGTGGGGTTCCTTAGAAATCTCCTCGGGAAAAGTACACATGAATTAAAGCATCAGAGAAACTGGTTAGAGTCTGTGTGGAGGCCACATATCAGACTGTTTTGAAAAATGAAGTGTTTTGTTCTTTTAACAAAACAAATATTGATTAAATTTAATAGAATACTGGAAGGTGCAGTCATCTGCAGTCACATCTATTTGTGAGAATGTCCAATGAGCTCAATTAAGTGCAGAAAACTTACTGTACACTGGGAGAGTAAAGGGCTGGAATTTGTGCAAGGCTACAAAATAAACACCTGAGACTCCACTTCAGGAAAACTTTAATCTTCTTGAGATTTTCAGGGAGATAAAGATATTAGTAAGTGGCCAGATGCTGGTACTGAAAGCCAGATTGTCTTTCCTATCCAAGTAATCTGTCTTTATTTGAATAGCTTGCAAATACTTTCCTGACAACTATCAAGGCACTTCTGGAAGTGATTATGAGTATCACGTTTGATTCATCAAGAAACTAATGGATGATAATATGATCACCAAATGAAGATTATAATCAGAAAGCCACAAATAAGAAAAGGGAGAGTTTTTTCTTTTCTTGTAAACTATTTTCTCTTCTGATTTTTTTTTCTTCCCATGGTTTTCTTTTGTTGTGGTAATGCAGAACTCAACATGCCTTGTAAAAAGAGCTGAGAAGGGAACTGGGGATTAGTCCTCAGAAAGAAAAAAATGTAGACAATCCTGCAGGTGACAAAGTCAGTAATAAGACCCTCGTGTTTGATTATTCCTCCTTCTTTAAAATCCTTAAACTCTCTGTGTGTTGTGCACATAATAATAAGTCTGTTTTAGATGAGACAGAAAATTCCCACTGTAGGAAATATAATTTTTGAACAGGGCTTTGATGATTAGAGAGTTAGATGTTTAGAGTGTTTTGAAAAAAAAAACATTGTTTAATAAATTTAGTTTAAAATGATTATATCCTGTATTATTTCATTTTCCATTAATGAAATATTTGGAAAATTGTAGTGTAGCATGAATCTTGTTTAAAGTGGTCAATCTAGAGATTCTTAAGATACTAGCTATTAAGGAGAGAAGTGGGCTCTTGCTTAATAGAAATAATGAAGTGCTCTGACTCCAAATAAAATTCTCTACTACATGAGAAAGGCCTTACTCTGCGTTTTAAAAAGTGGCTGATTTTTAAAACACATCCTGTACTTTATAAGTAATATCAACTTATAAGAAAGTACATGCTATGTTATGTTTGTCTTTCTGGGTCTGGGTTACCTCTCTCAGTATGATCTTTTTTAGTTCTGTCCATTTGCCTGCAAATTTCATAATGCCATTGTTTTTTAGTGGCTGGCTAATGCTGCATTTTTGAAAATGTACCACATTTTCTTTACCCCTTGCCTAGGAGCAGCCTCAGGTTGGAGAGGTGTTCTGAGAGAAGGGGTGTCCGGAGCACTGAAAAAGAAAAGACTCAATGGCAAATCATGGGTCCAAGCTGGTGGCCTATGTTTTGCGGAAAACAGTTTTCCAGATGGTTTCCTCATTGTGATCTGCTTTCTCTGAAGATCTCCAAACAGATTTCTCTCTCTCTCTCTCTCTCTCTCTCTCTCTCTCTCT
>JADRCC010158341.1:0-15504 GCA_019843855.1 Hylomyscus alleni
TTTTTTTTGGACTGAGGTATCCATTTCCTCTATCTTGTCTTCATTGACTAAGAGTCCCTTGTCTGTGTCTTCTCTCTTGAGTCTCTTGGTAAGGTTTCTTTCTGCAGTTTCATTTGAGTTAGTACATTTTTTATTTCCAGTTTCGTCTCAATTTGAGTTTTCTCTATTGATTCTGTTTCTACTTTCATGTTTTAGATTGTTTCATTCATTTCATTCCACTTTTTGTTTTCATAGATTTAATAAATAGATTTATTCATATCCTCTTTAAAGACTTCTATCATACCCATGAAGATTATTTTGAAACTCTTGTGCTTCATCTATGTCAAAATACTCAGGGTCTACTGTAGTAAAATTGCTGAGCTCTAGTAGAACCATATTGTCTTGGCAGTTATTTATTGTTGAGTGTAATTTTAAAATATCTACGCTCTCACCTTTCTGGGGCCACACTCTAAGCTCAGCTCTGAAAACACACTGCTGCTAGTCTCACTCCCTGCATAGCTCGGCCCATGGCCAGTTGATTCCCTGACTGGGAACAGTGATTGTTCCCTCAACTCCTCTCAGCTACCTCCACCAAGCCTCCAACAACCACCTTGACTGGCCCCTTTTCCTCCTGCCTACTTTATCACCATGGATGGAAAACACTAGTCAGTTTTAATGTTTAAAATTAGCCAGATAACACAATTGTTGGGCATAGAATTTATTGCCCTAAACTTATCAGCTATCCTATATCAGAATTCCTCCAGTGACAGAGGCCTCTACCAGTTCTAGTTGCCCCCAAGCCTTACATGGTGTTTGTCCTTCTCCCTCAAAGCCTGACTGAAAGCCCCTATCTGAACATCCTCCTCTTCCTCCAGGGACCTGGAAATCCACCCTTTTTCCCTTTGCCCAGCAATTGGCTTCCACCGTCTTTATCGGTACAATCAAGAACCAATTAGGGAAGCTACACCTCCACCTATAATTTCTTGTGTTTTTATGATGATATCTAGGCATCTGTCTCTGGGGTGGTTATAATTATAGATGCTGATACCTGATCTTGCCTTGGTTTTTGTTGCCCAGTCCAGTCCTTAGGAGAATGTGGTGGCTGTGGACTGTCTGATAGTAAATACTTCTGAGGTCTTGCCAGGTGTATCTCTGGGTCCTGGGTAGCATGCATTTCTAGGTATTGGGAGCTGACACTTAGAAGTGGAGATGGGCTAGAACTGCAGGTGGAGATGAGGCAGTCTTTAGGAGGGAGGGAAGCAGGGTATGCTGTCAAGGACTGCATAGTCCCCTGGAAGAGGAGCCAGAGGTAAAGCAGATGTTCTGCTACAGAGCTGGGATGAGGCTAGGGTGACTGGATTTGGAGGAGAGGAGTGTTAGCATCAGGACATCCAAAGCCTGTGGTGATGCATGGGTGGGTCCACAGACCTGATGCCAGGGCAACAGCCACCATATTCCCAGAATCCATTGGGCTCACCTCCCATCTTTACCTGTGGATGCTATGTCACAACCCATATATATTCAGGGAACATTCCTTCATCTTTCTCTCTCTCTCCCCCTCCTCTCTTTCCACACCACTTCCCCCTTTCTCCCTCTCAATTAAACCTCTTACACGTGTAACTGTCTGGGCCTAGTGTGGTATTTCCAGATGCGAGCACCGCACTAACACATCATTTGGTGCTGATACCTGGGACATGGTGGGTTTGCATCAGCCAGCACCGGTCTGCTGCCCTGCAGCGGGCAGTGGGCAGGGGTCACAACCACATGGATTGGTGGTACCAGTAGCTGCAGCTACCTTCTGCACTTGAGTTCGCGGGCCCCTTCAAGTGCCGCACTGAGAACCACGACAGAGCCACAGCCTCAGCTGCACACCATCCGCTGCTCCCCTGAGAAGTCCAAGATGCAGCTCCGAGGCACGCAGGCCATCCCAGGGGAGTGCGATGCGGGACACGGCCCCTCAGCTGGCTGAAGCTGCTGCTTCTCTCTGAAGCCAACACCACCGGCCGCAGGAGACCCTGAGCCTGCTCCTGCCCCTGCCTCGTACTGCGCGGGACATACAAACTTCAACCAAGTGAGCCGTGCCCCACCTGGTCTATCCACACCTACCCATTCAGTTCACATTTTCTATTTACCAGTCCACTATAATTCTCGCGCAGACACTGGCATATTAATTAATAGGATCAGTCAAGGGGAGGACCTCCAGGTCCCCAGATAAGGTCTGGCCAGCCTTCTCTGAGAACCACGGGAGTTTATAATCATGCCTCCCAGTTGACATATGTTTTTAGGACTCCTACCATTGGTTTCCCCTCCCTCGGAAGCAACTCTCATTCCCAATTTCTTTTCCTGGGTTCTAGCAGCTGATAAAACCTTGGATCCAGGGTGGGATGCCTTCCCACAGCAGGCCGCCAGGCTCTGCTAGATAGCCACTAGGGGTTTCTCATAACGAATTGAACCACCTAGCTTTGGCAGTTAACTTTTAACTTTTTGGTGCTTGGATTGTTCTCAGGACGCTGGTAGGAATAGTCCAACCACCCTCCAATGGGTATTAGAATGTCTTCGAACCGTACCTCCAGGCACCCCACTGGGCTGTCTCTTGGAATATCTGAAATCTTTAAAGCTAACGCCTGACTTGAAGGCATCAAAATTAATATATCTCTGCAATAAGGTCTGGATTAAATATCAACTAGATGGGGGTTCAAAATGACCACTTAATGGCACCCTAGATCCAGCTATTTTAACGGGTCTTAATACATACTGCCAGCAAACTGGTAAATAGAGGGAGGTTCCCTATGTCCAAGCATTTATCTATCTCCATTCCAAGCCCTCCTTGTGCTCTTCTTGTTCTCCAACCCAACTTCTCTTAGCCATGAAATCTACACAACCTCCTCTAGATGATGCTACAATGCTAGATCCAGCTAATGAAACACCCTCTTTTCGCTGCAGACCTGTTTCCACACCGCCGAAAACCCAAACTGCTGCCTTGGTTTCTCCTCCTCACCAGGATGCTCCAGAGCCTGCTAGCCCTGCCTCTCCAGAGCCCTTCCTTTCTTCTGTGCCATCTGCAGGCCGCTCCAAACACCCCACATTGGCAGCTACTTTCACTCCTCCTGTTACTTGCTCTAAGGCTACTGCCAAACCTCCAAGTCCTTCCTCCCCAGAGACACCTGAACTAGCAACAGTTCTACCTCTAAGGGAGGTTGCTGGAGTAGATGGTCTTGTCAGAGTACATGTTCCATTCTCACTTAGTGAACTCTCCCAAATAGAAAACAGGATCTAATCCTTCCAAGTGTATCAAAGAGTTCCAATATATCACTCAATCTTACAGCTAGACTTTCCATGATGTTCATATGATCCTCACTAACAACTTACTTGCTGAAGAACACAGACGAGTCTGGGAAGAGGCAAGAGTGCATGCAGATGGAATACACCAAACAGACAACACATATCCAATTGGCTCTGAGACCGTGCCAGATCAGGATCCCTGGTGAAATTACAATTCTGCAGGTGGTATTTTAGCCAAGGACAGGTTCATTACATGCCCTCTGGCCGGTCTTAGAAAAGCAGCCTTAAAGCTAGTAAATTTTAGAAAACTCCAAAAGATTGTCCAGAATGCCGTACAAAGGCTTTATTACAGCATACCAATCTGGACCCTGAAAACCCAAAAGGTAAGCAACCTCTGATGACCTACTTCTTTTCCCAGAGCTACCCCGACATAAGAACTAAACTTAAAAAACTGGAGAGAGGATCCCTAACTCCACAGGCAGAAGTCTTAGAGCTGACCTTCAAAGTGTAGCATGGGAGAGATGATAAAATCCACAAACAAAAATACCATATGCTGGCAAAGGCTGTCCAACCAGCCCCAGTCACTACCCTGGACTCATGTTCTCCTAAGACTCAGAGACCATCAGGTACCTGCTACAAGTGTGGTCAAAAAGGTCATTAGGCAAAATCCTGCCCTAAATTCTGCAAGTCAAGAGGGCCATGCCCTAGGTACCATCAGGAGGGACATTGGGCTGTTGATTGCCCTCATGTTATGCAAAACAAAGGGACATCACTCCCAGATAACCCTCCAACTGATCTCCTAGGCTTGGCTATGGCAGACTGAGAAGGCCTGAGTTCCCCTAACCCGACCATTAGCAGGGAGCCCCAGGTAAATATGTGCGCGGTCCATCTCCTTCCTCTTGGACACTGGAGCTACTTCCTCAGTCCTGACAGAGTTTTGGGGACCCACTTCTCTTTCTAATTCTCCTATTGTCGGGGTAGGAGGACAACCGTACTTCCCTCTCCAGACCCCACCACTTAGTTGCATTTTTAGGGGTATACCTTTTACTCATTCCTTTTTGATAGTGCCAACATGTCCTGTCCCCTTATTGGGAAGGGACCTTCTAGCTAGGCTGGGAGCCTCTATTTCCTTTTCTCCCCACATTCGCCTAAACCCAGGCTTGCCAGCAGTTCCTCTGTTCCTTCTCCTAGCCAGGCAACCTACTAACACTATCATGTTATTTCCTTTACCAGCTTCTCAGGTAGACCCCCAGGACGTCCAGAACCCCTCTGTTGCTAAACATTATTCTCCTGTTGTCATCCAATTTCTGGACTCTACCAGGTACCAAGCTCAATACCCTCTCTCTATCTCTCTACAGCCTACTCCTGAGGACTTGAGCTTAAAATCTATCACTGCTTCTAGCAAAATCTGTCAAAATTCTGACCCTAACTCAAAGGTATCATAGCACCCCTTTTCCTACCCATCAGGCTAGAGGTTTCCTTCCTAGAACTGACTGGTAACTTGACTTTACCCACATGCCCACTGCCAGGCGTGTCAAGTACCTCCTGGTCTTGGTGGATATCTAGTCCTAACTCCTGGTCTTTCAGCTAAATGCTCTCCCCTCCCAGACCATCTACTTACCCCATTACTTTGCCATCTCTGTTCTCTCCTATGGAACGTTGCTAACCACCATCTACCTTAGCCATGCACTGTCTCCTGTCCACTACCTATCAACATTGGAGGCCAAGTCCTTCTATCCCCTCCAGGACATCGGTCCTCACCTCTCTCTCTCAAGTGGCTAGGCCCTTTTAAAGTAATTCTTGTGACCCCTACAGCTGCTAAACTCGAGGGACTGTCTCATTGGGTCCACCTATCTCACCTCAAACCTTTCATTCCTCCACCTAAAAATGACTCTTCTTCATACACATCAATCTTAACAAGACCATGCTCTATTAAGCTCCAGAAGACAACGAAACCACCTACCTTGTCCCCAGTCCCAAAAAATGAGACTCCACTCCGGCAGCCGAGCTCAACCTCACTGGATTAGACATGGGTTTCTCATTCTCCCCCTGCTGTTCATTTCTCTCCAGGGTAGCCCTTATATCTGGAGATTCAAGGTTCAAGAAACCCTCACAGATAACAAACAGTCTTTCCAAATAGAGTCAGGAAACTGCTCTATAGCCAGATACCAGAAACCAATCCAAATTGCTATCATCCCGGTATCTGTAATCCCATCTAAATATTATGATCTCTATACTTGCTTTTTCTTTGTCCAGACAAAAGATTACTGTAGAAAATGGCCAGACGAATAGGGGGCTGCCCATATTGGTCTTGTCAAATACATATGCTAGGATCACGGATCAATCATTTATTCTATCAACATCGCAAGACACTCTTTTTCCACATACAAGACCCATGGGATTCCAGGTGGGAGACAGGAATCATTGGTAAGCTCTATCATAAAAATCAGCCCAGCTCAGTGCCTCAGTAAGTACCATCCATATTCAGAGAAAATATGTCTCAATTGCATAACCCCTGGATATCAAAAAGTAGGAGAGATAATCAAACACTCCTCTGAGGTCCTTACCTCTTTGACATCACCCCTCATAAATGGCACTAACTTGTCATTTCGCCTTTTACCTCAGACCTTGACTTCAACATACCAACTCCTTAATGTTACCAGACCTGGACGCTTTAAGGAGTGCTAGTTATGTGTATCCCCTGAAACTAACTCACAATTGTCACTTACAGCGTCTCCGGTGATACTGCCAAATAATGTTACCTCACCCTTTGTCAGCTACCCTGGCTCCAGTGTCACCATGACTCCATACCTTACCTCTGTCCCTCTCTTTGGCATGGCAACCTGTTTTAAGGCCTCCGAGACTCATTCAGTGGGAATGCTGGGCTCCCTAGACTGCAATAGAACCATAATCCTTGATATATCATCTCTGCCACAATGCCCTACAATCCAAAACATGTCAATTCTTTGTGGCACTCAGGCATATCATCACTTGCCTGCTAGCTGGTCAGGAGTTTGCACATTAGTACTTCTTTTCCCTGAACTGGGAATAATACAGGGAAATGAGCCCCTGCCAATCCCAGTTGTACATATGATAGCTGCCCGGCATAAGAGGGCAGTCCAAATTGTGTCACTCTTGGTTGCAACAGGAATAGTCATAGGTGTTGGTACTGGAGTTGCAGGGATAACAACTTCCATGATCCAATATAATACATTCACTTCTCAATTTCAAAGTGATTTTCAAAAATGTCTGAAACTGTGTTTACTATCCAAAAACAGATTGATTGTTTGGCAGCCATGGTGCTTCAGAACAGACGGAGACTAGATCTCCTGACAGCTAAAGAAGGTGGTCTTTGCCTGTTCCTCCAAGAAGAATGCTGCTTCTATGTCAACCAATCTGGGATAGTAAGAAATAAAATCCATGAACTACAGTCAGACATAAAAAATCTCAGGGACCATGAGACCTCCAGTTCTGAGATTTTCGAAAACCCCATATGGAAGTGGATACTCCCGTTTGTAACTCCTCTCCTAGTCATCTTCCTGGTGTTATTATTTGCTCCCAGCCTCATTAATCTTGTTTTTACATTTCTTTAATACAAAAAATTTCTAACCAAACTATCAGCTCCTGTTACAGGATTACCAGTCACTGCCCACAGATGAGCCACTGTCCACAGAGGAACCTGATGCAAATGTTTACCAAGTGGATCTCGATGGTGAAAGCCAGCTACCCCCATTGACAACGCCCCCAGACCGCAGGAAGTAGCTTAAGAGACACGACGCCCTCGTTCCCTTTTCACCATCGGCTTCCCCTTCCCTTTTCCTTTCCTTCTCTTTATAATATCAAAAAGGGAGATATGTTAGCATCAGAACATCCAAAGCCTGTGATGATGCATGGATGGGTCCACAGACCTCTTTTCAGAGCAACAGCCACCATATCCCCAGAATCCATTGGGCTCACCTCCCACCTTTACCTCTGCTGTTATGTTACAACCCACATATATTCAGAGAACATTCCCCCCTCTCTCTCTCCTCCCCCTCTTCTCTTTCCACGCCACTTCCCCCCCCCCCTCAATTAAACCTCTTACACGTGTAACTGTCTGGGCCTAGGAAGAGTGAAGATCACCTATGTGCTTTCCTGGCTAGAATTAGCATTTGTTTACTAGATGTAGCCATTTTCACTGAGGTGCAACAGTCGCTTTAATTATTCACACTTCTCTGTTGACTAAGGGCATTCAACACTTTAAAACTATTATTGTCCACTTGCTTTTCTTCTTTAGAGAACTGTAAGTCCCATTCATTGGCACATGTTTTGCTTTTAGTGGATAGTTTGCTCGCACCTTAAATGCATCTTAAACGTGAACATCCACCGTTTTAGTTAGCTTACAGGTTACTTACATTCCCCTCGTCTGATTTAAGAAAGGCGGCATCATTTAGCCTCTCTAAATTCCAGTTACTCCCAACCCTTCTCTCTGGGGAAACCATGCTTAATAAACCCTCTTCACATTTGTCTTGCAGTGACCTCAAGTGCCACCCCCACACCTTTCCCCATTTCTCTTACTTCTTTTTGTTTTGCTGTCTGTTGTTCCTTAGCTGTGTCCTTTGTAAGCATCTTGGGAGCTAAAAATTTGTCTTTTTCATTTTGTCTGAATCCCTCAACACCTACTACTTTGATAGGCAGAAATTGATTACCTGTATGGGAATAAAACTGTAGGGCAATTGGAGGAAACAGTTGTTAAGGTAAATCTCAGCCCATCTTGATAACCCCTCAAATGTCCTCTCTTCCTTCCTGAGCTCATGTTCTGAAAGTGGTCCCTGGTCGGTCCTTCTGTAGGCTGGTTGATTCAGCAAGTGAAGATGCATTCTAACATGGTGGAGAGAAGAAGCCTTTAAAAGTGAGTCAGACCTTCATAGCAAACTAACTGTGCGACACTGGCACACTATGGAACTTTACTGAGCCCCAGCATTTAGTTTTCTAGATAAAAACATGACTACTCAGAGGAAATGGATGGGTCATAATACTTAAAAATGTGATGTTAGGTCAAGATCCAGTTGAGATCAGTTTCCAGCCATACAATGTCTGAGCTATCACAGAGCAATGATCAACTTTTCTGGGCCTTAAGGCTATGATGCTGGATGATGAAAGATGTAAATGTGGCTGAGAGTGACCTTGAACTCCAGATCCTCCTTTCTCTACTGCTCATGTGCTCGGATTTCAGACATGTGATTTATGTAGTGTTAGGAATCAAACTCGGGTTTTTGTGAATGCTGGCCAAGAACATTATCAACTGAGTCACATCACAACCCCAGGTGGATACTCTTACTTTTAATAGACATATAATAAATAAATACAATTGAGACATACAGGTGTGCATGTCATATATACATGTATGTGTGCATGTTATGCTCACATATGTAAAGGCCAAAGGTCAACCTCACAAGCCATCTAACTTGTTCCTAAGGCAGTTTTTTCCTGGGATATGGGGCATACTAATTAGGTAGGCTGGCTAGCTCATAGCAAGCACCAAGGATCTGCCATCTCTACTTCCCTAGCACTGTGATTACAGGCATGTTCTTTTTACACGTTTTTGGGGGGTGATATCAGACATAGATCTTCATGGATGTAAAGATAGCTCCTCACCAACTCAGCTATCACCTAAGTTCTGATTAGTTGTACTCATGGCACACAATATAGTAAGTGATACTGCAGATCACTTGTCCAACCAAAGAAAATAAATTTATTTTAGTTGACAAATAAAATTTACATACAGTTGACTAGTAAAATGTAATGTAAATAATACTATATATTATACTCATTGGACAATGTATATTATTCATAATATATAATGTTATATGTAACATATATAATATATGTTATAATTGACTAATAGTAATAATAGACTGTGTGGTGGTGTGTGCATGTGCAAGGGTATGCATATGTATGTGGAAGTCAGATATCAACTTCAAATGTCATTCCTCAGGAGTCATCCACCTTGTTTTCTGAGACAAAGTCTTTCACTGTTTATGTAACCATGTTGTTTCTGTCAGTCAGGCTAGTTAACATAACTATTACATCACACAATTATGGTGATAACATTTAAGATTTATCTTCTAAAGCAAGTTTGAAATAAGCAATATAGTGTCATCAACTATTATCAACATGTTGGGCTACAGCTCCTTAGCGTATAGTTCTCCTGTCTACTTGAAATGCTAAAGACATAGAAGAATAGAGGTTATCAGACGTTAGGAGGTTGGGTTTGGGGTATAAGGAATGTGTGATTTATTTTACACTATCATGGTTTAGGGATATTTGTTAGTAGGAGTGAATGACTGATACATTTCTGTGTTTCTTTTCTCTCATCTAATACCCTAATAATACACACTGTATGAGGTTTCAGTGAGAGTTGGTTTACTGTGTGCACTGGTCTAAACATGTGTTCAGTGAAAACTGTTAGAGTCAAGTGAAATCACATGCAGTTAGGGTAACATGGCAGGAA
The DNA here is from genome assembly GCA_019843855.1 of Hylomyscus alleni. Taxonomy (NCBI): domain Eukaryota; kingdom Metazoa; phylum Chordata; class Mammalia; order Rodentia; family Muridae; genus Hylomyscus; species Hylomyscus alleni. The sequence continues at coordinate 9,755 of JADRCC010158341.1, forward strand.
GCAGTGTGTCCCTTTTAGAGTGTGTTCACTGAAGAGCTGAGCAGAAGTTTATGTTCAATTCCAGCCTAATTTTTTTTGGACATCTTTTGAGCTACTAAAGATCACTATATGTTTTCGACTGATGTATAGGCATACTTGACCTGAAAATGTCCCTCCTTGCCTGACAGGATCATTGAAACAAGCTGTGGAAGGGACTCTGGTGTGATAAACATACACTCAACTCTACCTTATTCTATCCTTAGTAGCTACTGAGTAATCTGTGTGTAGTCATCTTGGATATGTAGACAATGGGCTTGAGACAAGCAGAGGGCACAAGAAAGTCTCCTGACAAAGCCTGATTTGTGTTGGGAGAGCATTTACCACAAACTAGAAAGGTTATTCTGGTGTGCGTGTGTGTACATGCTTGTGTGTGTGTTTGTGTGTATGCATTCTCGTGGGTATGTGTGCTTGTAAGTATGTGGAGACCACACATTGACATTTAATTGTCTTCCTCAATAACTCTCCACCTTCCTTTTTGAGACAAGGTCTCTCTCCGAGCCTGGAGCTCACTAATTTGGTTTGGTTGGCTGGCCAGCAAGCTCTAGGGACCTGCCTACCCCTGTAAATCACTCCCATCCTAGTGTGGGATTACATGGGATTACATGTGGGATGTCATGTATGTGCCTTTTTGTTTGGATAGTGCAGGTCTGTTCCCAGGTCCTCACATAAATGCAGCAAGCATTAAATCCACTGAACTTCAGAAAGAGTCTTTTAAAACAGAAGGCAAATCCAGATGCCTATCTGAAACTCAACGAGGGCTGCCAGGTTGGAAGCACAGTTCTGTCTGGATAGGTCCAGCTTAGGCAGAGGGAGGAATGGCCATTGTAGAAACATAGCAGGTGCAAAACGACTTCTCTGCTGGCCCATGAGGGAAGATTTACAACGTCTTCTGTTTATTTGGTGGCTGTAAAAACTCTGTTTCTGTGATTTAGAGTTATTGTTTTCAATTTGCCCAGAGCATCTTTTCTCCAGTGAAGTGTGATGAAGCCCATCCCCAAGCCCCCATCAAATACACACTATCCCTAGAGGGCAGCGTGAATAAGGGTCACAGAGCCTTGTCTTGCTGCATGAAAGATACTCTTTCATCAAATTCAGCCAGTAGCCTGATTCCAGAAGTCTGGAGATTAACAGGATTGTCTTTGAAGTTGGCTGCCTATACCCTCACTTTCTTCATGATCTTGAACCAATTATTTAATAGTTCTAATCCTTAATCTCTATCTTTAGAGAATGGGGAAGTAGTAGTCCTAAGCAACTAGGATGCTGTAAGGATTCAGTGCAATAATATCTGAAGAACGTTGTGCATAGTTCTTGGTGATGTGTTAGATCGACGGGACACATCAGAACATACCACACTAGGCCCAGACAGTTACAGTGTAAGAGGTTTAATTGAGGGGGGGGATTGGCACAGAAAGAGAAGAGGGGGAGAGAGGGGGGGAATGTTCCCCGACTATATATAGGTTGTGATGAAACAGCAGAGGTAAAGGTGGGAGGTGAGCTCAGTGGATTCTGGGAATATGGTGGCTGTTGCCCTGAAAACAGGTCTGTGGACCCACCCATGCATCACCACAGGCTTTGGATGTCCTGATGCTAACATACCTCCCTTTTTGATATTATAAAGAGAAGGAAAGAAAAAGGGAAGGGGAAGCCGATGGTGAAAAGGGAACGAGGGTGTCATGTCTCTTAAGCTACTTCCTGCGGTCTGGGGGCGTTGTCAATGGGGGTAGCTGGCTTTCACCATCGAGATCCACTTGGTAAACGTTTGCATCAGGTTCCTCTGTGGACAGTGGCTCGTCTGTGGGCAGTGGCTGGTAATCCTGTAACAGGAGCTGATTGATAGTTTGGTTAGAAATTTTTTTGTATTTGTCGTTGAAGAAATGTAGAAACAAGATTAATGAGGCAGGGAACAAATAATAGCATGAGGAAGATGACTAGGAGAGGAGTTACAAATGGGAGTATCCACAAGCTCGCTCGGCTGAGAGAGTGGAGTCTCATTTTTTGGGATTGGGGACAAGATAGGCAGTCTCGTTGTCCTCTGGAGCTTAATAGAGCACAGTCCTGTTAAGATTGATGTGTATGAAGAAGAGTCATTTTTAGGTAGAGGAATGAAAGGTTTGAGGTGAGACAGATGGACCCAATGAGAGAGTCCCTCAAGTTTAGCAGCTGTAGGGGGTCACAAGAATTACTTTAAAAGGACTCTGCCACTTGAGAGAGAGAGGTAAGGGCCGATGACCTAGAGGGTATAGAAGGACTTGGTCTCCAATGTTGATAGGTAGTGGACAGGAGACAGTGCATGGCCTAGGTAGATGGTGGTCAGCAAAGTTCCATAGGAGAGAACGGAGGTGGCAAAGTAATGGGGTAAGTAGATGGTCTGGGAGGGGAGAGCATTTAGGTGAAAGACCAAGAGTTAGGACTGGACATCCATACATGAGTTCAAAGGGGGAGATGAGGAGAAGTCGCTTTGGGAGAGCTCATAACCTAAAAAGAGCCAGGGGATATCTAGGGCCTTAGATAGGATTTCAGAGACTTGGGAAGTAAATTCAGGACCATTGTCTGATTGGAGAGAGGCTGGGACAACCGGGGGATGATCTCCTGGAGGAGGAGATCAGAGACTGTCTGAGCCCTTTTGTTAGTTGTGGGAAATGCCTCTACCCACCCTGAGAAGGTGTCTACCAAGACCAGGAGGTACTTGGCATGCCTGACAGTGGGCATGTGGGTAAAGTCAAGTTGTCAGTCAGTTCCAGGAAGGAAACCTCTAACCTAATGGGTAGGAAAAAGGAGTGCTACGATACTTTGAGTTGGGGTCAGACTTTTGACAGATTTTGCAAGAAGCATTGATAGATTTTAAGCTCAAGTCCTCAGGAGTAAGCTGTAGAGAGAGAGAGTATTGAGCCTGGTACCTGGTAGAGTCCAGTAATTAGATGACAGTGAGAGAATGGTGTTTAGCAATAGAGGGTTTTGGACATCCCAGACTCGGGGATCTATTTGAGAAGCTGGTACAGGAAATAACATGATAGTGTTAGTAGGTTGCCTGGCTAGGAGAGGGAGCAGAGGAACTGCTGGCAAGCCTGGGTTTAGGCTAATGTGGGGAGCAAAGGAAATAGAGGCTCCCAGCCTAGCTAGAAGATCCCTTCCCAATAAGGGGACAGGACATGTTGGCACTACCAAAAAGGAATGGGTAAAAGGTACACCCCTAAAAATGCAACTTAGTGGTGGGGTCTGGAGAGGGAAGTACGGTTGTCCTCCTACCCAGACAATAGGAGAATTAGGAGAAGTGGGTCCCCAAAACTCTGTCAGGACTGAGTAAGTGGCTCCAGTATCCAAGAGGAAGGAGATGGACTGTCCACAAATGACAATATTTACCCGGGGCTCCCTGCTAGTGATGGCAGTGGTCTGGTTAGGGGAGCTCGGGCCCCCTCAGTTTGCCATAGCCAAGCCTAGGAGATCAGTTGGAGGGTTATCTGGGAGTGATGTCCCTTTGTTTTGCATAACATGAGAGCAATCAACAGCCCAATGTCCCTCTTGATGGCACCTAGGGCATGGCCCTCTTGGCTTGCAGAAGTTAGGACAGGATTTTGCCCAATGACCTTTTTGATCACACTTGTAGCAGGTACCTGATGGTCTCTGAGTCTTAGGAGAACATGAGTCCAGGGTAGTGGCTGGGGCTGGTCGGACAGCCTTTGCCAGCATATGGTATTTTTGTTTGTGGATTTTATCATCTCTCCCATGGTACACTTTGAAGGCCAGTGCTAAGACTTCTGCCTGTGGAGTTAGGGATCCCCTCTCCAGTTTTTTTTTTAAGTTTATCTCTTATGTCGGGGTAGCTCTGGGAAAAGAAGTAGGTCATCAGAAGTTGCTTACCTTTTGGGTTTTCAGAGTCCAGATTGGTATGCTGTAATAAAGCCTTTGTAAGGCGTTCTGGACAACCTCTTGGAGTTTTCCAAAATTTATTGGCTTTAAAGCCTCTCTTTTAAGACCAGCCAGAAGGCATATAATGAACCTGTCCCTAGCTAAAATACCACTTGCAGAATTGTAATTTTACCAGTGATCTCGGTCTAGCACAGTGTCAGAGTCAATTGGATATGTGTTATCTTTTTGGTGTATTCCATCTGCATGCACTCTTGTCTCTTCCTGACTCACCTGCGTTCCTCAGGAAGTAAATTATTAGTGAGGATCATATGAACATCATGGAAAGTCAAGCTGTAAGATTGAGTGCTATATTGGAACTCTTTAATAAACTTGGAAGGGTTAGAAGTATAAGACTCCATCCTGTTTTCTATTTGAGAAAGTTCACTAAGAGAGAAAGGAACATGTACTCTGACAAGGCCATTCACTCCAGCAACTTCTCTTAGAGGTAGGACTGTTGCTGGGTCAGGTGTCTCTGGGGAGGAAGGACTTGGAAGTTTGGCAGTAGCCTTAGAGCGAGTGACAGGAGAAGTGAAAGTAGCTGCCAATGTGGGGGTTTGGAGCGGCCTGCAGCTGGCACAGAAGAAAGGGAGTGCTCTGGAGAGGCAGGGCTAGTAGGCTCTGGAGCATCCTGGTGAGGAGGAGAAACCAAGGCAGCAGTTTGAGTTTTCAGCGGTGTGGAAACAGGTCTGCGGTGAAAAGAGGGTGGTTCATTAGCTGGATCTAGCATCATAGCGTCATCTAGAGGAGGTTGTGTAGATTTCATGGCTAAGAGAAGTTGGGTTGGGGAACAAGAAGAGCACAAGAAGGGCTTTGAAAGGAGATAGATGAATGCTTGGACATAGAGAACCCCCTTCTATTTACCAGTTCACTGGCAGTATGTATTAAGATCCCTTAAAATAGTTGGGTCTAGAGTGCCATTAAGTGGCCATTTTGAACCCCCATCTAATTGATATTTAATCCAGATCTTATTGCAGAGATATATTAACTCTGATGCCTTTAAATCAAGTCAGGCATTAGCTTTTGAGATTTGAGATTTTCCAGGAGACAGCCCAGTGGGGTGCCTGGAGGTACAGTTCAAAGACATCCTAATACCCATTGGCGGGTGGTTGGACTTTCTACCAGCATCCTGAGAACAATCCAAGCACCGAAAAATTAAAAGTTAACTGCCAATGCTAGGTGGTCCAAGTCGTCATGAGAACCCCTAGTGGCTATTTAGCAGAGCCCGGTGGTCTGCTGTGGGAAATCAACTCATCCTGGATCCAAGGGTTTATTTCAGCTGCTACAGCCCGGAAAAAGAAATTGATAACAAGAGTTGCTTCTGAGGGAAGGGAAACCAATGGTAGGAGTTCTAAAAACATATGTCAACTGGGAGGCTTGACTGACTGTAAACCCCTTGGTTCCCAGAGAAAGCTGGCCAGGCCTTATCTGGAAAGCTAGAGGTCCTCCGCTTGACTGATCCTATTAATTAATATGCTGATATCTATGAGAGGATTATAGCGGACTGGTAAATAGAAAACATGAACTGAATGGGTAGGTTTGCATAGACCAGGCGGGGCACAGCTCACGCGGTTGAAGTTTGTATATCCTGCGCAACGCGGGGCAGGAGCAGGCTCAGGGTCTCCTGCGGCCGGTGATGTTGGCTTCAGAGAGCAGCAGCAGCTTCTGCCAGCTGAGGGGCTGTGCTCCGAGTCATGCTCACCCGGTGCACGCCTCGGTGCTGTGTCTTGGAGTTCTTGGGAGCAGCAGTAGCATGTGTACCCAGGGGCGCCTGGAGCAGCGGCAGCTGTGGCAGCCATGCCCGGGGG